>JAHWXV011001752.1:0-10608 GCA_024586415.1 Phrixothrix hirtus | reverse complement strand
TTAAAATTGCATTTTTATAGTTTATGATTTTTCTAGTAATTATGAAATTTTGGTGGGTATTTATTTAATTGTTCAAATTGATCATAGCAATATGTACTAACATTACATAATATCTCCATTGATGTCTTTTGACACACTCATTGGTTTGAAGAAACTATTAATCTTCTATTGTTTACTTTTAGAACTCATTTCTTGAAATATTAATTCTCGTAAATGTCTCAAATGTTTGTAATATTCAAATACGTTTTTATTTTTGTCGTCTCTTACATATCTGATCACCAAATCCAAATGTTCTTTGACTTCGCTAGGATTTAGCTTTGGTTCACTATTGTCCCCTTCAGAGCTTCCTGCTGCTGTCATGCTTTTAATAATCTCCTCTGCCAATAAATGATGTCCTGGATCTCCTTCATCTTCATTAAGCCACAAGTCAATGTCTTCTAAAGTTACAGCATATTCACCACTGGCAGAGTATGTTGTGAAAATCTGCCGTTTCCAATGCAGCTGTATCTGGCTTAACTTCTTCATTTATTAGCAATTTTTTCCATGGTTTAATCAAAGTTGACGGTTTTACAGGGTTCGTACGGTTATTAAAAATCATTAAAAACTGCTTAATTTTCATTTCATTTTTAAGGGTCCTTAAAAATCATTAATTTTTTGCTGCACTGTCCTTAAAAGTAATTAATTTATTAATTATACCGATCACGATAATATATTTTCATAGTACAAACTTGTATATTAAGGATTTGTCGAATTTGCATAATAAATAAATATCAGGTTTCTGTATTTTAATGTGGGAACATGGTATTTTTACAACAATGCCAGCATAATAATGAAGTTATAGAGTAACTAGTTGGTAACTGTAGGTCTTTCCTGTTTATTAAATTTTTAAATCGACCAATTATGTTGAACCATTTGATATGTGGTGTGTGGGCTCAAACTATATTAGTACCTATATTTTTGTATATTTTGGATTTTGGTTCTACTGAGTGTGAACTTACACATGCTGGGTAAATATAAATTCAATTTTTTTTGGCTTCAAAAAATGAATTTACAAAATAGTAAGGGTGGATAATTCATTGTTACAAAGCCAGCTGTTTATTATGTAAAAAATCTTTCAATATCGCTAGAATGGGTGAAGTAGCACTTAAAATACATATGAAAGGCAAGTTTCATACTTTTTATTTAAATTTGTAAGCTAGTTTAGTTATCTATGGATGGGTAGCACTGATAGTAACGCCATGGGAAGCTATTCATGTATTTAATTTTAAAATCTTTCTCAAAAATAATGTCAATCATTTGATTTTATAAATAACGAAATATTCTTCATAGATTCTGTATTCTCAGCTAGAGAATCTGCATTTTTCAGATTCAACAGCATCATTTTATAAATAAGCCTTTTTTACTTTCTCTTACCCTTTATGAAATATAGGTAAAAGAGAAAGTATTGTTTTCGACCAAAATTTTCAATGTTGAAATTTTAGTGGAAATACATGTTTTCAAGCCCCAAATAGTTTTTTGCATATTCTATAAAAATTTTAAAACAATTGTATAATAACAAGTAATTTAAAATTGTTAAGGTGGGTTTACATTGCGCGAATTTCCCTTGTGCATAAATTTTCGCTTCTTGTAGACGTGTCCAAACCTGTATGTCATGATGTGCACATCAGATCCAGGGTGAGAGGACAATCAGTCAGTTTTTGCACGCTCGAGGCAGCAAGTGCAACACCTTTGATGCATGCAAAAACTTATTCAAATTTTAATCAAGCTCAAACTATGGTTCAAGAACAAGTCTTCTCTGTTCTAGCCAAAGGACGCTAATGCCAAAACAAGGGGTTAACAGAAAATTGCTGACAGAAATTGAAATTAGCCAATCAAGAAGTTAGATTTTTAAAAGAATCACTCACGGGACTAAATTATCATGGTAAAAATATGCAAGTATTACCAATGTCTAAAATTTATAGCATGACAGCTTGGATGATATCGTTATTAAAGAATGTTACCCGAATAGTATTTCGGAAGAAATTGGCCATGTCTAGGAGGACAGCATAGGACAAATTTACTCTTTTTTTCCGTCAAGTACAATAGACGTTTAAATTATGTAAAAGTTTAGATGGTTATGCTTTAAATTAAACTTGTTTCATTTTCAAATAAAATTAAATCTTGGCCTTTTATTCACATATAAAATTTAGTTAAACGGTAAATTTTTGATGGTATTCATTCACTGCCTATATAGTTATCTAAGTTCTTTCAAATTATTAAATGTACTTTTGCTGTAAGACAAGACAAGTTGTAATTCATGTTAAGAATTTTGACACAAAAGAGGTGTATTTCAACTGCAATTTCAACATACTTTACTACAGTACAGTGTCGTGATCTCTAGATTAAAACAAAGAAAGATTAACATCTTAGTAATAAATTTAGATAAGATCATAAACATTTTATTACATATAATCGCCGCCCTCCCCGTCAACTCGATACTTTAATGACTACTTTGTTTTACTGTATCTGTTACTTCACAACTAATGCTTCAATAGTTAAAATTGTTAAAATTTATGCTTATCAGCACATTATTTGTATGCTATGTTTATATTGTAGGAGGAGTAAGATTAAGCTTAGAGCTAATTTACTTTATTTATATACTGCTTGATCATAATTTGAATTTTTTTGATTGTAATTAGTTGTTGTCATTTAACCACATTATTTACAACTCTTTTATTTAAAAACTGTTAAATAAAATCCTCAAAATCTTTATATTTTATTTCTATGAAATTCTTAGATTTAGTATACCTTATTCTCTTAGGGGAATAGTTAAAATGTTTTGATTATAATCTTTGCACTTAATGCATGTTTAAGTCTGTATTAGTGCATTTTGATCCTCTACAATTTATTTTTAGCTAAGTAGAATTTTGTCATTTACCTATCAGGCTCATTTTATAAGTTTAAAGGACGTGTGTATTCTATAAATGCCATGGTGCTCATTTACTTTCATTTAGATCGGTTTACATTAACTGAATTTGTTATCTAAGCCTAATCAGATTTACAATCAACTCCTCCTAACTCTATGATTTGACTGCTCACATGCTTTTGAGCTAGTTGGCAAATGTCACGTTTTTTATTTAAATGGGTTTTCTGCCTTGAATATGGAAATTACAATCTGCTTTCAGAACTTTTAGCTTACTCTTGTACCCATTTTAATTCTTAGTTACATGCTTGATAATAACATGAAATTAAATAAAAAATCAGATAACAACCACTTAGTCATGTCTAATCTAAAATAAACTTTTAATTGTTTGCAATCATTATAAAATTAATATACAGGCTTAAAATTAATTTTAAATTTTTTGTGGAATTCACTTACTTGCTATAAAAATTAATTTTTGAATGATAAAATAAATAAGGAATTTGCATAATGTACAATTTGTTTTGAAGTGCATATTAATTAGAAGTTAATATGTGAAAAGAACTTTAGGCATATAGAAATGCTCAACTGACTATATTTTTGAGAAATGTGATTTAGAATACAGTCTATTCAAATCATATCACATGAGAGGCAATCCGGAGTAGTAGCACCCTCTTTCTCTTCACATACCACGATTTCTATTAGAGCGATGATGGTGCTGGTGTAAATCTTAGGATCCCTCCTTCTTCGCTGAGCTAAGGGCAACTTTTTTTTTTTAAATGACAAGACATCTATTAACAATGAAATGGGGTTAATTAACGTACACACTCAAACAACAGTTGCAGATAGGTTACGGAATAACTTCTCCGTCCCTTGAATTTGGCCTTATTCATGAGATAGAAAAAGGACTATGCAAATCTACTGACACTAAAATTAGGGTAATCTAGACACCGTTAATGCAAGTATGCATCCACAATCTCCACATCTCCCGTCACACGGGAAGGTTTAAGTTCTTACGCCTTTCTAAGGTCAACCGTAAGAAGCCAGAGAACAATAACAAAAGGGGGGTACCTTAGTTTGGGTTGTTCAATTACCCAAAATGGTCCGTCGTGATAGCTTATGGGTTTGCGCGCCTGTGGAGAACTGCACACGTTCAACAAAACTGCTACAGCATGAAACACGCTGATTAATTCCTAGAGATATACCATTCCATCTCTTAGGTCGGCTCTTCCAACATTTGACACTGTGTTGAGTCCCTAAATACACCAAACGTTTTCTTTTAACACAGAGCCAATGCACGGCCGATTTAATTGCCCTAACTACTCGGCAAATGCGTACCCGCTTTTGAAATGTCACCGAAGCCTACTAGACGTTCGGAAATTACGTTTCTCTATCACACTTCTGGCATGATTAGATTCTGAATCGACACGAACGTGAAGGAAACACGTCTATCATGTTGTTTTTGTCCGATTCCAAAAACCAACCAATTTATTTCCTTTTTCTCTCCAAAATTCTTTTTCCGTTGTTTTGTCAACAACAACCCCGTTTCTAAGAAACAAATCTATGGCGGCAACTTAAGGAAAAAAGATTTTCTCCTTTATTAGCGGAATGCTAATAAAGCGGGTACGCATTTTCTGAGTCCTTAGGGCAGTAAAATCGGTCGTGTGTTGGCTCTGTGTTAAAATAAAACGTTTGGTGTGTTTAGGGACTCAACATAGTGTCAAATGTTGGAAGACCCAGCCTAAGAGATGGAATGGTATATATCTAGCAATTAATCAGTGCGTTTCACACCGTAGCAGTTTTGTTGAAGGTGTGAAGTACTTCCCAAACTAAGGTACCCCCCTTTTGTTATTGTTCTCTGGCTTCTTACGGTTGACCTTAGAAAGACGTAAGAACTTAAACCTTCCCATGTGATGGGAGATCAATAATACATATCTTCTGTGGAGATCGTGGACACATACTTGCGTTGACAGTGTCTAAACATAGATTACCCTAATTTTAATGTCAGTAGATTTACGTAGTCCTTCTTCTATCTTTTGAATAAGTCCAAATTCAAGGGATGGAGAAGTTGTTTGGGTGTGTATGTTAATTAACCCCATTTTGTTGTCAATAGATATCTTGTCATTTAATTAGACTTTTATTTTTGACAGTAGAATAAGCTAATTAAGAATATCTTAATATCTATAAATTTCAGAGGAGTACTAATTAAGACCGTGATCAAAATTTATACTAACCCTTGGGGTCTTGACAAAAAGAACCCCAGGACAAATTAACAAAAGGCCTAGGGAACTGTTGCTAGCTATTCTGAGAACAGTGCCATATCTTGAGAGGTAATCCAGAGTAGTGGCGCTCTCTTTCTCTTCCCATACCCCGATTTCTATTAGAACGATGATGGTGCTGGTGTAAATCTTAGGATCCCCCCTTCTTTGCTGAGCATCAAGCCATAACAATTTTTAGGGGCATTGCAATAATATCCATTTGTTTTGTAATTTATAAAATAATTGCAGATATTAAAGCAAAAACTAACACTAAATAAAAATAAAATTGCTTATAATTATTAGTCCACTATAATTTTAGTATATATTTCTATAAAAATGTAAAACTATTTTCAAACTTTTTAGATAATGTAATGAAACTAGTTAATTGTTTAAAAGTCTTTATTTATATTCACTAAATTGTGATTATTTATTTACACTTATTTACTTGAATATATTTTACAGTACACTAATAATAAACGTTTATATTTCTATTTATGTATTACTACAGCTACTAATAAGAAAACTAAAACTAAGGAAATTTAATCTGCTATTTATATAGAAAGGTGAAAGAACTAGTAAAGAATAAAATTAATCATAATGGTAATGTAATAAATTGCATTTCTATGACTCATTGCTGAGTTTGAATTTATTTAGATAGTTATCGGTTACAGTACTGAGTAATTTGTGATTACATCATTTATTTCAGTTCTAAGAAACCTTCTACAGTGTTCTAGAAATGTTCTAAAATATTCTATATTATTATTGTTGTTTCTAATTTTATTACAATAGGTATAACAAGTATTATGTTATAAATGACATAGGACAGGTCATTTGACGTCATATTAAAGGGGCTCAATTTAAACATCAATTTATATTAAATTTAAAAGGAATAAACTTTTGTATATATATAATTTATATATGCATATACCTATTTTTTGTGTCTACTATGTATATGCAAATTCCCTATTAATTAAACAAATGTACAAATGTAAAATTCTAGTTTAATTATAAAATTTAATTTATCTACTATTTTTAAAAAAAGAATCTTATTTCCAATAATATTAAACGTATAAAATTAATTAAATTGAGACAGGATAAAGCCAGTTATTAATTTTGAAAACCTATGTAAAGAATTCTTTATTGATTATGTAAGAAATTAGTAACTGACTTTTATCCTGTCTCAATGATATATTATTGCATTAAGCTAAAAGCAATTACATTATTGTACAATTTAAAAAAGAATTAAATAAACTATGCACCATTTCATTAGAAATAATAGTTAAAGACATTTGATCTGCCGTGTATCTAAATGTAAATAATTATAAAAAGAATGTTACAGTTTGTATGATTTCAGGAATGTGGTGCCGATTGTGTGAAATTCCAAAAAACGTGTATACCTGAAAAGTTTAGCAAAACTATATTAGAAAAACCATATATTGATAAAAACTCATGGGGTGATACCTATAAAGAACATAAAGAATATTTAGAATTTTCAAACGAGCAGTTTGCTGAATTACGAAGACATGCTTCCAATATCGGAATAATTTTTTCGGCTTCACCTATGGATTTAACTTCATTGAAATTTCTACAAAGCTTACATCTTTGCTTAATCAAAATTGGTTCAGGTGATTGTAATAATTTACAATTAATTGAAGAAGCTGCACAAAGTAAAATTCCGCTTATAATTTCCACAGGTAAATTTTATTTATTTAGAAATTATTTTTCTTTCTCTTTTAAGCGAAAATAATCTTCAATAATTATTTTAAACTTTATTTCTGTATAAATATTTTGTAACAACAGTTTTATTTGATCAAACTTCTCTGGAGATTTCAATAAAAAAAAATAGTTGTTCAACTGTGCTCTGCTTTATTTAAATTTAGCCGATTTTTGAAATTCTGATATAAAATTTTCAATCAAGAATAACTAATTAAAAATGTTGTTTAATTGGTTGCTGTTTAACAATGGATGAAAACAATAAGTGTTGATTAAATGACCTTTACTTTACTAGACATGAAAATCAACATTAGAAAAACCCTGGCTAAAATGTAAAATTAGGTTTGCTAGATTATACATTATGAGTAATTTCATGATACTTATTTTTTTTAGAAAGTAAATAAGTAAGTCTAAATATTTTGATTATTTATCTTATTTTTAAAGATTAGCTATTTATTTTAAAACTGAATATTTAAAGGAGCGAGACCTTCCGGCAGAACAGCTTGAAGCTAGTCATCTAAACTGAAATAACGTCAGCTGTATGCTGTAACACCTTTACCTGATAGTTAGGTGCCATTTGTATGTTGCGCCATTTATAACACCTTTAGATGGTAGTTGGCATTGGTAATGCCTTCTACATTTTGTAATACTTAATACAAGTCAAACATATAAAAAACATCTACTGTTAAAGACAAGGTGCATGCATTTTTAAAACGTCCACTGGTAAGACCCTCTGGCTGCTCAATCCCAGGAGGATAGTGAATCATAGATTAAATAACCAGACTATAAAACACAATGCCTTGGGCTCTTTAGTTCTTAAATAATTATTATGGGTAATTAACAGAGTAGTTTGCATGCCAATATTTGAGGATAGTTGTTAATAATAGGGTAACAATTGTTATGCAATACAAAGTTGTTCTAACTTGTATCAAAAATTAAGAAACCAGATAACAGTAACAATTTGAATTATACAGCAAATTACAATTGAAATAATGTTGAAGTTATGGACTAAAGTAATATAATAATATATACAATGTTACCCGAATAGATACAAAGTAAACAAATAAAGGCATCTATTATCTGGAGCTGATATATTTGATGCAGTAATTAGTCATCAGGTGCAGATCCTTTGTAGAGTAAAGATGAAATATAGATTGAAATCCTCCGTTGAATTCGAATTCACTAGAAAGAAAATTGAACAAGTAATCTTTTCAGATGTAAATAATTACAAAGTATCAATTTTTGCCATGTCAAAGTCGAAGCTTGCATATAGACAGGCCAATTATTGTCTATAAGAAAAGATAAAAGTGCCAACATGAGTGAGGCTCACAATGTTACAATAAATTCACTATGATTCCTGAATAAGCACTGTAATCAATGGCAAATGTTACCTAACAAAAGGTAAACTTAAGGTGGTGACTTTTTAAATGAATATATAAAATGTTTAAATTTCTAAGACAAAGTAAATTTAATAAAACATAAAAACTAATGTGGAAAAAACCCCCCCAATTTCATATAATCAAAATAAATTAGTCTCTAAAATATGTTTGGGGATCACATGGGCAGCAAGCCAGATCAGATAAATTATTGACAAAAGGAAACTGTTCACAAATTCATTAAGAATTGTCTTGTGAATAATTTCACACTGTAGCAATTAAAAACAAGATCATTCAAAAATATTAAATAAGGCTACCAAATTTTAATAAAATAATAATTGTTTCATTATATGCTTCTAATTGGGAAATTTTAATTAAATAACATTTACAGGAACTTGAACCCTATTCCCAACATTTACGAAGTGTTTTATTATAAAGTAGATATTAATCAAACAGAGTGTATAGATATTTATTCAGTTATAAACAGTCAACACGTTTTGAAATTATCAAAAATTTCATCCTCAAGACAATCTACGTAAAACTAATTAAAGAGTGAATTTACATATTTAACTTACTTGATTTGTGTACTTAGCTAGTTGTATTAAATTAATGCATTATTTATTAAAACATTATATGGACATGTGCGAAGTTAAAACATACATTAATTTAATACAGTATCTATGTATATAATATGCCCAATTATCTTGAAAATTTATCCTATGTATGATTTTAAAAGAACATGTCTTACCATGGACCAATATAAGCTAACATCAACTGAGGATTCATGAAAATAACTGATGTTTTTATACTTGACAATATGAAAAATGTGCTGATTCATTGTTAAAATTTTAATAACATATAAATATTGGAATAAACCATTTACAGAATAGAGGTGGACGTCTATAACCTTTAAAGTTGAAAATATTTGTTAAACAAAATTATTTCTAGCAAAACTAAATAATTTTAATTGAATTAAAACTAATAGGTATTTTTTTAGCATCAAAATAAAGTGCAAAAAGCAAATATTTAATTTCATAAGTTGGATTATAAATGTTTACAGATAACATCTTTCATATACAGGGTGGTTCCAAAAAAGTTAACAACCGGAGTTGATAAAATATCAATTAAATAACTTTTATATGTATTTGTATATGCAGGATGCCTAAAAATAAAAGGCGTTTCACAATTTTCCCTATAACTCATAAATGCAGTATAGTTTCACATATTTTGTATTAAAATAACAACAATGTATTTGAAGTTAAATTTTTTTGTCCTACATTACATAATAATTTTGTTTTATTTTTAGGAATGCAAGACTTTGATATGGTACAATGTGTATATGAAATTGTATCTCAATATCACAAAAAATTTTGCTTACTGCATTGTGTTTCATCTTACCCAACACCATTAGAAGATATAAATTTGAATGTTCTAAAAGTATATCAAGAGAAATTTTCAGATATTAGTATTGGTTATTCAGGTCATGAAATTGGAATTGATATTTCCGTTGCAGCTGTTGCATTAGGTGCTAAGGTAATTATTATTATTATATCTATATATTTTACATCATTTTGATTGCTTCATTGATTTTCATTTAAATTACTTAGGTACAATTATATCAATACTAGCCAGATATTTATTAATTACCTATAGCTATGATAGAGCTTTTTGGAGAGGTTTCTAGATTAGGATACATTTCACATAAAAAGTTTATGAAGCCCCATATTCAGTACATGCTAACTTACATATATTTAGCATATCCATTTTTGCATACTGAATGTGGGTCCTTGTATATTTCCTGTACGGAAGGTACTCAAATCGGTTACTATAAACATAATTACAGAAATGATATTTATAACAATTGTGTTTAGAGTAATTTTTAAGAATCTGGGTTGACAAATATGAAGTACTGAAAATGCATGATGTTTAAACATTGCCATGAATTCATATTTTCAATGTAGTTCGTTCAGAACAACTAACTATTGTCGGTGCAACTCGCTATTGGCACTTGCAGATTATTTTACAGTAATAATTGACAAATAACAAATATCTACATGAAAAATAGGCCAAAACAAAATAAAAATAAGAAAATTATATTAATTTTATATACATAGTGCTATGATTAATTTGAACAATTAATTAAATACCCACCAAAATTTCATAATTATTAGAAAAATCATAAAAATGTAAAAATGCAATTTTAAATTATAGTAGGTTTATTCAAGGTCAAATAAATTATAATTAAGCTCAGATGAATGTAAATCATGAAATGAGACAAAGTCTTCCTGGAATTGCGAAATCTATTAAATTAAAACTAAATTTTGTAAGATTAATAGAAAATAAGAAAATTTTCAGGTTAAAA
>JAHWXV011001634.1:0-14272 GCA_024586415.1 Phrixothrix hirtus | reverse complement strand
AAACTTCCTTTAGGTATTGATTGCATTTTTTGAAAGTAATTACTTAGGTATTTTAAAATTTACGTGGACTTTTAAATAACTGGTCAAATTGAACACAGCGCTATGTATGTATACTATAACGTCGTAAAATGGGAAAACCTTAGTCCCCTTGTATAAGGACTAAAGTGTTTGAAAAGGATCAAAGAACATTGTGTGAATTACAGGGCAAGTAAGATTTTTCAGCCGGTTATTAAATTATTTGTGCATATGGTTGATAAATTACCATCATTCTTATAAAATGATGGTTAAAGTGTCTAGTCTAACAATTAATTTTATTTGACTAACGAAATTGCAAATAAACATGTTGACAGAAATAAATGATCAATTTTTCTACTTAATGAAATAGTGGGTGTTTTATGAACATATTGAAATTATCAGTAAGCAATGTAAATAGTTGTAATTCATTTGCATTTCTATTAATTACATTTTATTATGAAACGAATTCTATACCAGGAGTCCTTATAAACCTACAAGTAAAATATTCCAAGGAGCAATTAGTATACAGTGTGTTCCAAAAACAAGTGACACCACACAAACTGCAGGTATCTTATGACCTGTAGAAGAAAATTTACTTATTAATTCTTTATTAAAAAGGCTTTTTAAATTTTGAAAATTTAAATGATACAATTTGTTTTAAAAACAAACCTGTTTACAAAATAAAAGGTATTATAGAGTGAATAATAGTAAAAATTTACTACTGATATTTAATATGCTTATAAAAACATGCATTTTTTGTTTAGGATGTGCATGTAGTAGTATGGCCTATAAAAGTTCTTTGGCGTTGTTTAAAAACAAGCATTATTTGTTTAGGACGTGCTTGTGGTAATGTAACCTATAAAAGTTCTTTGGCCTTGTTTAGGTACTTTTTTGAAACAAAACAATTTTAAGTCAGCTGTTACACTGTAATATTTAATTTTGAAACATATTGATTGTTTCATTATTTGCTTCCAAAATTATTGTTAAAAACACACGATTCTAAATTGTTTTATTTTAATTAATATTGTTTTGCATTTTCTAACGTGTTCAATAAAGATATTTTAAAACAAAATAAGCAATTCTTTTTGCGCCGAACAGTACCAATATTGTTCTCTAAAAATTACTATTACAAACAAAAGGAACACCTAGAAAATACATTATTTATTTATTTATATTGCTTTACAAAAATTATTCTAAAATTTTTCACTACCCTTTAGATTCGTGTACTGGATATTGAGAAGTACTGTTCTAAAATATGTCATATAAAATAACATAAAATCCTTTTAACTTTATCTTCTGGAATAAATATGTATTTTCAGAAACAAACATGTGTTTCATACTACAAGATATACCTGTGAGTAATATACATCAAGAACTCCAGAGATGGACTTCATACTATAATTGCTAGTATTTCAAAAAATATACATTTTTGAAACAAAATTCATATGCAAATTTTGTTCTACAGCCCATAAGGTATCCATAGTTTGCATGGTGTCACTTATTTTTGGGACACCCTATACATATAAGAGATAAAAGTTTCAGATATGGTATTTATAACATGCATGTTCTACAAAATGATTTTTCTTTCTTTTTGCCTTGCTCCCAAAGGAATCAGGTGTGCTATCTAGCATTCTTTATCTATATTTTAAGGCACCTCAGGTTTGATCCTCAGGTACTCTTTTCAGTGTAAACTTTTTTAGAGTTTTTGTTAGCTAGATTCTAAAGACTCCCTTATATCCCCGCTTTTCTCAACGGGAACAATGAATGGCAAGGACCTTTCAGCTTCTCTGATGAGCAGGCTTCACACTTGTAAGTTATCTGTTTCCCTTTGCACCGATTGCACTATTGATTAGTGTTAATAACCTTAAAAGAGAATCCGTTTAAAAATTGGTGGTAAAAATTATGTTAATGTGATGATGGTAGAGCCCTCTGTGATGAGCATTTGAATTTGTTTCATCATTTTTTGTTATGTTACCGGCTAAAATTAGATACATTTGCGTTAATGTGGTTGGGAAAGGTATTGTCATTGGTTAAAATAAAAGTATGGAAGTCTTTGTTTTTATAGGACTTATTATAGGATAATAAATTCAAAATTCTACACACTTCCAATAAATTTAATTACAATAAATACACTTTACTTTATTAATAAATTCCATTGTATTTATAAAATGTTTTTGATATGGTGCATAATAAATGTATCTTTTCTGAACAACCCCTAATAAGAAATAATTTCTAGATCGCTTATTAGTTATTGTGTATTATGAGTGCAAAGTACCCCATTGTCACTCAAGAGAGCAGTTTGATACAGATTGTAAAATAGAGTATGACACGCTTTTGAATGCGACAATACATTTTGCACTTGAATTATATGCAAGATATTTTCTAAAATAATTTTAAAAGATATAAATATATAAATTTTTGTTTAAGTTTCAACATAATTTTTAAACTGATGCTTACTGCTGGTTGCCACTTTTTCACGGAAGCTTAGTAACAGTTTTTATTTTAGGTTTGTTCTAAAATCCATAAAAAATGTTCGTTAAACTTTAATTTACAATTATTTAAAAATATAACAAATAATTTATTATTACTGACAATTACCGATAGTAAATTTAATCCAGTCAAATGAATTATAAATTTAATAACTATGCGTTTTTATTTCCATGTATTGATTGTGATTGATGTGCAATGGTAGTTTAAGGTGAATCTACCTTGTGTACAGATCTCGTGTATGAACATGTGTACCTTTAATATTGGACTGTTCTTTATACTATTACTGGAAAGTATATTTACAAATATGAAACATTTGTTATACGTAGTTGTGCCATATTTTCTGTCCCAAGAAAAACTGACAGTAAATAAACAAAAAGACAAATTGTGATACATATCATAATTTATTTTGCAGACTAATGCTTTAAAACCAAAATATATAACTTTTATTGAAGTGGGCGCTTTTGGTTTTATGCCCTTCTTTGAACGTTTCGGCCACTCGTCTTTTGAAGCACGCATCAGTTTCATTGAAATGTATGCTGTTGGTTGCACTAAATTTGTCTTGAATGGCATGATATTTCTGTGAGGTTTAGAGCACACCTCCTCTAAAACACTTCACAAGCAGTAGTCCAAAGAGTTAAGATCTGGACTTCCAGAAGGCCGGGTTTTAGGAACAATAAAACCTAGTAAATTTGCAGCTGGCCAACATTGGATAGGTTTTGCTTTATGTGCGGTTGCTGATTCTTGCTGAAATATCCAATCGTTTTCAGCATACAGAGAGTCACTTAGAGGCTTCACAACTGGTTCCAAAATATCCAATTGATAACTTACAGTTCTTGTTTTAACCCCATGCTCACAAAAATAAAGCTGAGTTAAGTCCGTTATATGGGACATCTCACCAAACCATCACCGATGCAGGATGATGTTTTTGTTCAACTTTGGGTATTTTAGCTGAAGCTTCTCAAGAGTTGTGGGCATACACATTTTGACGATTAAATTTTTCTTTAACCGTAAATTTTCTCGTCAGAAAACAGTATTTTACGCTAGCTGTTATGTGCATGTTACTACAACAATCATTTTGATCTAACCTTCCTTATTCTGTTAAGCAGTAGTTTTTAACGAGTCATTTAAGCGAATGTGGTTGGGTAGTTCAAAAATGGAAAATATTGAATCCTGGGCGGTTATCAAATATTTGTTTAAAAAATGTATGTTGGTTTATGGATATTCATAGGCAATATGAAAACAGGATGACGATCGAAATATATAATCAGGAAAATCAAGTAAAAATTTGGGAAATGTCAAATCATTCTGCCAAAATTAGTAATAATCAAGGAATTTGGAATATTCAGGTTTTCATTCCCTTATTTCCTGTACTTGCATGAATATATCACATGTTAAGGTTCTCTCTACAAGTTATCATATGATTTTATTTTAAATGGATGATGTTCTACCTACTAATAAGCTTAATTAAGTATTTGTAAAAGGGAACAATGCCAGTTTAGCATTATCCTATTGGTCAAAATGCTGTATCCGTGCTGTTCTTCTCAGCAGAATTTTATTGATCATGTAGATACTTGCATTCATTATTTTTTGTATTAAACTGTAAACCATGTGAGAGTATCATATCCGATATTTTTCAGTCCAATAAAAATGTAAGTTAGTGAAAAATCACACTATGCTTTATTTAGTCTATTTTTTTTCTCAAAAACTGTTGATTTTACAAAAAGAAAATGGAGCCACAATCGTTTTTAAATAACTTGAGCTATTTTATGCATATTTTCTAATCATTACTTTTGCATCTAATAATAAGTTTTATAAGAGTTGCTAATTGTACCCCCTTATATTAATAGGGGAGGGATTAAAAAACTATTGGTAAGTTGCTTCTTTGATAATACAAAATATTTACGAAATATTATTTTTTTTTATTGTTTCCCAATTTCTATAAAAATTTAAAACCTAATCTTTACTTCTCCTTTTAGAGGGGTATGACTCCTCAGGGGGCGTTCAAACCAAAAATTTTTATATAATCACCCTCCTTCATTTCAAACAAGGAATCATCTACTACAGATTTTTGCATTTATTTTGAAACATCCTGTATAGTTATTAATTTTACTTTTTGAATGGTATGTTTTAATATAGAGTACGGATGTATATTAAGAGAATTTTTGAAGGTATTTTCAAGAAATTGAGGAATTTTTTGCCACAAATGCTGTAGCCACTTTTGTTAAATATCTTAGGTGATTCTAACCTTTCATTTTCAACTGTATCTAACTGGACTATTGAATTTAAGCATGGTCAGGAAAACTTGAAAAATAATCTTTGTAAGTAGTTATCCAAAAAGTGCAATAACATTTGAAATCTTTGAAAGGTCCATGATACAGTGTTGGAGGGTCATTGATTGAAGGTTTCTAATATTGCTTAATTCTTAACCAAAGAGTTATGCTTGGAAAAATTTGCTGCTAGGTGGGTATTGCATTTGTTAACATTAGACAATAAATGGTATAAATGCAAATCTCTAGTGTTTGGCTTGATTTTGTGCATCATTTAGGAATCACAGATGTAACATGGATTCATTATTATACTCCAGAAAGCAAACAACAATTCAAGCAATGAAAACATCATGGTTCTCCTCCAAAGTAAAATCTGCTGAAAAGATAATGGCATCCATTTTCTGGAATGCTAAAGGAAAACTGCTTATAGATTGTTTGACAAGGAGTATGACAATAATGAGAGAACAATGCTAATATTTTATACCACCTGAAAAAATATTCTAAAAAAGGCCAAGTTCAGCAAAGAAGAAAATAATTTTTCATTTAGGTAATTCTTTGCTCGTCCTTATACAAGTATTATTTTCATGGCAAAAATCAATAAATTAAAATACAATTTGTTATCACATCCTCTTATCCGCTTGAATTAGCTCCTTCCTATTTTCATCTTTTCTTACAACTAAAACAATTTCTGAAGTGGCATAGATTTGTAACAGATAAAGAAACGGTTACCAAATATTCTGCAGATTTCAAGAAATCACACTTTAGGAATAGCATAATGCCACCATGGAATATATATTTGTGTCTATTCACCATAGCGAAGCATTCGGAGGACATTTTATAATCAATCATGTACTTTTGTTGACATGCAAGTTGAATTCTCATAAAACGGACTTTGATATTTTACTTAATTTTCTGTAGTAGTTGTAAAAATTGCATTGTTTCTATAAATGTAGTCAAGGTTCGCTTTCTAGCTATAAATGGTTTACAAACTAATATTTCAGCAACGATAATTTATTGGTTTTAATTAATAATTATAATGTTGCATAATCCTCATACTATTTTTAACGCATAAATATTGTAATAATTCAATTTTAATTACGTAGTTATTGGCTGAACAAATTGATGCTTTGTATTAATTTTTAAAAGATTAATTACTTAAATTGTTAAGTTTGTACATTTAAATGATCAAGGTTTTATTGTATCTGTTGGGATTGCATTATCAAACTAATAATCATGTATAAAATTTTAATTAAGATGCTATGTTAGTCCTTGAACTTTTCCTTGCTAATAAAATACCAAGCACCACATCTACACACTTATATATAAATTATTCATTTAATTAAAATTTTTTGCAATTTATGCGTGATAAGACGTGAATGAAATTTCTTTATAAAATTTCTACTTTTTCTCTTAATATTCAAATATATATAAGATGATTCATAATATACTGACAATGTTCATGAGTTAATACTTCTTGCTAAAGTAACCAAAAAAGTTTATATAGACTATGGTCCAATAATGCACAGTTTTCTAGAGATCAGCCATTAAAGATGCATCAAAAACTGTTGAATTTCATTTATAAGATAATAAATGAATGGTGCTAAAATAAATGAGGAGAAACATTAATTTAATAAATAAAATACATAAAAACTGTAACAAACTTATAATACATGCTTAAAATAGCCACTGTTTTGATTCACACAAATGAACAATTAGAATATTTGCAGCATATTAGGCATATTTATAACTGTTTATAACTAACAAAAATGTATCTTCAATCTATTGGTTATGAATACATAATGTTCTTGTCTTAATAAAATGAAATCAGATGATACAATAAGGCCGTGGCATTTGAGTTCCTCTACCAATCCATCTCCAAGCATTGATGGTGCACCATCATGCATGTATCACATGCATCTTTTAGGCAGAAGAAGTACATCTTCTAATTCAAGAATAAGTTGATTTTCCAAAAATTCTCTGTAAATGTTTTTGTTTTTTTATTACACAACTTCAGCTAGGTTTTATTCAATAAACAACTTGGATAGCTTGTAATTCCAACAGTGGTATTTTTCCTTAGACACTTTCTTGTACATTATCCAAGCATTTACCATTGCGGTTTTCAAAATGATTTCAAAAGCTAATTTACGGTACCGTTTTACTGATTTCTGTAGTGGTCTGAAAAATCAACAGTAGTTACATCATTTGTGGTTGATTCTTTATATTATGTAAGCAATTTTGTGTTGGTACTATAACTTATCATGCCATTTTAAAACAAATTCCTTGCAAATTCTCCCTAACTATTCCCTCACCACTTTTCAATTTCTTATCAATAACTTCTGCAGGCTATCCTTTGTGGTTTTTTTGAAGTTTGCTCCTCTAATAATTTACAACCCAATTTCATCTTAGTATACCAATTATCGGTGATAACCATGCAACTGCAGTTTAGAATTGACTGACAAGGTATCATTTTGTTTGTTTCCAAGTTTTTACCAGCATATATTTGCATACTGTATGTGAAGCCGCCATAGCTACATTAATTTCATAGCGATGATGATTATTTTTTATATATTGTTTCATCATAAGGCAACTGCAAAATTGAATCAAAATTTATCTAAACAAATGATTTCTGAAGACTCATATATACTCTGTATATTTTTTGTATTTTACTTAATATTTTATGTAAACAGTCTACAGTATTTTCGTCATTGTTTGCAAAATGAACCATACGAAGAAGAATTTGAAAACAATTTCGACTTGTGCATTCTGCTGGAATCAAAATTTTGAACATTTTCTCTTTGCTCCAAGTAGCAGGCAATATATGACATTTTTATAATTCCCATATACTATATAAGGACAAATATCTCTTGGTGTCCAGTCGTGTAGTCTCAAATACTGAGATGTGTCCGTTCTTTTACATAGCGCCTGTGTTGTATATAAATTTGTTTGTTCCTTTACCTAAATAAAGAACTGGTTACCTAATAGTAAAAAATAATAGTCTTCTGGTTTTGAACCTTGCATGTTAGCGGTAAACTTAGGAATTACACCCACAGCTTTAGGAAAATGGAACCAGATTTGATTGATTGCCCTTTGGTGGCATCCATATGTTGGTAGTTGTTACATTTGCAAAATCATTCATATCGGATATGGATATTTTATCTTATATTGTGACGGCTGATGACTGATATCTACATTCTATTTCTGAATCATCATAAGACCAAGCACACATTATTAGTCGAAAATGTATGTGCTGTCAAAAAGATACAAGTTTATTTTCCTGCCTGATTCAGAACCATAGCTATATTCAGTACTATTAAAATCGGGGTCCTTGATAGAATCGTCTAAAAATCACATTTTGTTATCATAAAATTCTGCAACATTTTTTCTACAATTTACTTGAGCCAAAATCAGACACATCTGATGCTTCATTAGATAAATCTACAGTTTCAGCAAGATCTTCTAACTGTTTTCCACTCATAGGCCGTTGTTTTCTTTGATTTTGAAACGTAAGGTCGAGATACAACTGACGCATAAACGATATACACGTTTAAAATTGTAAAAACAGATCATGCTGTCAGTATAATAGATCGAGTCAATGCAAACTAAAATTAAATTCTCGAAGGTTGGCTTGGTCTATTGGACCAAAAGGAAAGGAATGCGATTTTGAAAATTACTACATTTATTAATTTTCTTTGGGAATACTTTTACTATAGTCATATCTGGTTTCTGGAAATATTTTTTGACTTTTTATATGCAATCAAACCTGAAGAAAACACAAATGATAGCGAGCATTTTAACAAAAATTCTCCTAATAATGCTTACCACGCTTTCAATATTCAAAAAGCTATCAATCAACACCTACATCCTCAAACCAAAACTCATTTGGACAATAAAAACATTTTTGAAAATGTTACCTTCTTAACTTACATCCACAAGTTTACTAGCTACATAGAAAACATTCTTTGTGAAATAAATATCAAGATGATATACAATAAAATATCTTCGATGTTTTATTTTCTGAACATGCTAGCCCCGATTAGTGTAGTAGGTCGGTAAATTTTTCAGCAGGAAAAATTTAAAAAACATGCCTTCTTCTTGGATAAGGAAGTAAAATTGTAGGTCCTGTGCCAATGTGGTGTTGGGCACATTAAAAATTCCTACTGTTGGTGGAACTGCTCCAGATTCGGCAAAATTCTGTTAGGTATGGCGAAATGACTATATAACAGTTCTAGTCCAAGTGGCCAAGGGAAATTCTGCAGCCCGAAGCCTCAGTCATCAAACATACAAACAAAACACGAAAGTATTTAATTATTTTTGAATCTAAGTTGCCAAAAATAACATCTTGCAAGTGATCACCAGCAAGTCATCTTGCTAACGTCACACATTACTCTCTGCAGAATCTCTAGGAGAATTTTTCCAACTTCTTCATGAAAGCAATGTTTCAGATCTTGAATTGTGTGGAGTGTTAAATTCTTCAAGACTTGGGATTTCAGATACACCTCATGGCATGGCATGGCGAAATGATATAGTAGTTGAAGCCAAGAGGAACAAGGGAATTTTCGTATTCCAAAGTTTCATCCACAAAACAAACAACAAGAATCTTCTGAATATGTTTAGTTTACATCAAAAAAACTGGGTATTCCATCCACACCTGCATTATTGAACATAAATGTCGCATTAAAAGGAATTAGATTTCTGAGTTAACTTCTGCAGAGTATCATCATTCTTCTGATCACAAAATTCTATTCGGTCAAACTTCTGATATTTATAAACCGTGTTTCTTTTTCAATAGAATAAACACCCTTTAAACATCAATAATGACAATAGCTTTGAAATTTCTCCTCTTTGGCATTCACTTATTGAAAATACGATAGGCAATGGTGTGCAGTTGTTCATAAAAAGTTCTGCCCAGCCCAATCAACTGTAACTGCTTTCACAAATTTCACTGTAAAGTTTAATCTCTGGCTTGGTTGAGTTGTTGCCCTTTTAGAGATCTACAAAAATTGGTGAAACATTGACATTTTCCCATAATTGAGTGTTCCTGTAGTTGTTTTCACCCAGTACAATTTTCCCTTTTTTCTTCAATAAATTTTTATATCCTTAGATGAAATTGTTTAATACTTTACATATTTAAAATTTGTTCATGTCATGAATGGCTATAAGGATGTTTTTTTCAGTTAATTTTGCAGAAAACGTTTAGAAGCAACAAAGGAGTATGATATATTCTCTTCACATAATGTTTTTTGAAGTACAGTTAATAATTAATATGTTCATTTACCACTTTAAAGCTAGTAAAATAGAAAGAAAATAGATCAAAAATAAAGTCTATAAGAAGTGAAGACACCACATTTAAGTTTAGCATGTCAGAATATGCATATGTAAACACTTTTATTTAAAATATACATTTTCAATATTTTATAAAAGATTTGATTTAAAGTTAATTTCATTAAATTATTTCTCCATCCATTGGTTGTAATTTTGATATTAAATTAAATGGAAAAAGTATGATTTAAAAACACTGATTCCAGAAAAAATTGGATTATTGGATGTAAAAACCTGCCAAAGTCCTCAGAATGCCGGACTGTAGAGCTGAAGTTCTGCTGGTCGGCAAGAAGTGAAAATGATGGATTTCTGATACTGATTACTTTTGTATGGACATAGAAAGTAAGTTATCTTCTTCACTCTTAATCAGACATAATAATAAGTCACTTATGCTGATCTATTTATGTGTTTTTAAATACTCTATCGAGTTTTTCACATTAAATTTGTACAAATATGTGAATATTCATATAAATGCTGCAAAGATTTTTGTTACAAGCGATCCTATTTTTACACTATAAAATAAAGTTATATAGAGAAAGTATTGTTTTTGACCACAATTTTCGATGTTCAATTTTCAAGTCGTCCAAGTCCAAAAATTATGTTTTTAAAACTTGGTGTGTATGTGAGTATGTTATACATTCACGTGTGAACTAAATAATATAAAACCTAATATTTTTATATTTAAGTTTAATACCTTTCCAGTATGCGACAGAAGACTTTGGTTAAAATCAGATAACCAGAAGTACCTATTTAATTTTGAGATTTTAAATTCTTCCTGATTTTTTTGAAAACGATTCTAATGATTTTTCTTGAACTTGCTTCATTTCTTACACATTTAGTGCCCTATGTGAACTAATCAGTTTTTGGGGAAAATTGCTTGAATTGAGCAATCAGAAAAAATGTTTAGAGTTAAGCAGGGTTCTGCATAATTAGAAACTTGGATGGGTGATCGTTAAAATTATCATTTTTGAAATAAATATAAATTAACATTTTAATAAACATTAGATTATCTATGTTCTTAAATGAACTTTAAATTTAATTTATAAACCTTTATTGTACTTGTGTAAGAAATTAGTTTGTTAACGAATGTTGGTAATTTAAAATTAAATTTAAAGTAGTTCAGAGACAGTCATAAGTTATTTCACACCTGATTTTTTTCAATATGTAATTAAGAAACTTTTGATATGTTTATAAAGAGTGTAGATCCAATTTTACGCAAAAGGGTATGTAGGTTGTACATTTTCCTAATCATCATTTCTTAAATGAGTTTCCATATGTGGCAAATTGATTACACATGACAGAAAATGTTAAATGTGAACCAAATTAAAATGTTATAATTGTAGTTGATGCAGCTATTATACATTAGCAGCAGTTATTGAAAAGCCACAAGTTCCACAAGGCAAATTACTTATGCTAGATGCATTAACTGATCTACAATATCAGGAATACTTGTGCAAAAAATTGCTTTTATATTGCTGTAAGAGTCAATTTCATACAAAGATACAAAACCTTCTGATTTGGAATGTGGTTATATAAAGCAGTATTTGAGTTATTCAACCATAAATAGGTGCTTTCAACATCATAATTGCATTACCACCTTAAGCTCCAAATTAGACTGTACAATTGCATCCCTATTTAAAGTTTGTATATGTTGGGTTCAACATAACCGTTTCATCCCATTGTAGAGTCATTCACTGTCGTTCACTTTAATATGTTTCAATTTTACTTCTCTGAAAGGGAACCAGTACATTGCAGTAATTCAGTTGCTGTATTAATCAAATAAAGTAATTGTAACATTTTTAATTATGCTCAAAAGAAAAATAATCCATGGTACTCAGTATGATTCAGCAGTCGAGAAATTCAGCAGGGCATAATTTTGAAAATAGCTAATCTACACCAAAAAAATTACTAAGAAAATAAAAGAATTTATTATGTAAGATTCAAAAAAATATCAACTTTCTAAATACATACTTATATATAAACTATCACTCAAATTATAATTAAATGTAAAGCTTTGAATTTATCTTAAGAAAATTAAACTTTAACTAAAGCTGTACATTCCTGTTATACCCAATTAGTTATCTATAACAATTCAGTTGAAAAGTATTCTATAGTTTCTCATCAGACCATCTAACACACACAAAGGATTAAAGTTGCCAGCAAAGATAAAACTGTAATAAGCAAATAATTGCACTTATGAACAATTAAAATCCTTAGTTGCATAAAAAGATGTGAACTCAAAGGGATTTATTATGAATCACAGTTTGATTGGAATTAAAATTACTTTCATCAATTATGCTTCAGCTAGCGAACAAAGTACATTAAATGAATTTAAAACAAAAAAATAAATGAAATGTAAAGCCTTATTATTAGGAAGTAGATTTGTGGAACATTTAATTCAGATTCCAAAAGAGTAAATTAAAAAGGATATACTTTAACACTCCAAAGATTGCCTGAGCCCCTCTAGAATGGCCGAGGATTACAATTTA
This sequence comes from Phrixothrix hirtus, assembly GCA_024586415.1. Taxonomy (NCBI): domain Eukaryota; kingdom Metazoa; phylum Arthropoda; class Insecta; order Coleoptera; family Phengodidae; genus Phrixothrix; species Phrixothrix hirtus. The sequence continues at coordinate 1,692 of JAHWXV011001634.1, read as the reverse complement.
ATAGAAGATTTCGTCCTAGGTCCTCAAGATTCTATTTAACGGGAGTCCACTCAAGTATATTCCTTATTGTTGCCTTTTTTGCATTTAAAGCTTAAACATCATTAAATATGATAGATTTACAGACGATAACGGAAACAAAGCAGCCCTTACTGAAAAGAAAACATTAACCTAATTAAAAAGAGTATATAGCTTGATTGACCAAATACTTTGTCGAGTTTCTAGTTGGATTAAAAGAACACAAATATTGATTTCCTAATAAATCGATTCATGTTACTTAAACTAAATTCAGGTCTAGACTAAAGACCACTAAGTCTTCCCCATTAATTAATTATATATCCACTACATTTCAAAGAAATTATTAAAAACACAGAGAACAGAAACACGATCGCAAAATGGCCAACGCCCAAATTCCTTGCAGGCAATTTTGTCATCCCCAACATTCCCAACTTGCCCATAGAATATCCTTTCCTAGATGTCAAACTGTTATGTCTAGAGACAAAGCAAATAAGTTCTTTGCCCTTATTTACTTTCTTTAAAATAACAACAATTTAAGATTTAATTTTTAAAGTTGTAATTGTTACCAGAATTATTTATTAAAAACACAAGATTCTAAGTTGTTTTATCTTAAAATGTCAGATATGATATTAATACAATTGGTTTTTTTAAAATTTGTAATGTGTTCAATGGTGATATTCTACAACAAAATAACCGACTCTGTTTACGCCAACCAGTAACAATATTATTCCTTAAAAATTACTATTGTAAACAAAAACCAACTCAAAAATAATTAATTACTTAAAGTTGCTTTGACTTTTACGTAAGCCTGAACGACAATACATGGTTGACGAGTTGAGGTTCTACCAATACCTTTTCCGGGAAACATCAGACTAAAATAATTGTTTATTTATTTTACTTTGCAAAAATGATTATTAAATGTTTCGCATACTTGTTAGATTTGTGTACTGGAGATTGAGCAATATTGTTCTAAAATATACCAGGTAAAGCAACATAAGATTCTTTTAATGTTATCTTCTGGAATAAATAGTTTTAGATACAAACATATGTTTCTAATTCAAGATATACTGATGAGTAATATGCATCAATGACAACAGCACGACAGGGTTGAACTTAATACTATAATTGTTAATATTTCAAAAACTACATTTTTGAAAAAAAATGCATATATAAATTTTGTTTTACAGCGGTAAGGTATCCACAATTTGTGGTGTCACTTATTTTTGGGGCGCAGTGTATAAACCATAATCACAATAAAATTAAGAAAATGTGAAAATTTCAAATGAAAAACAATTGAAAAATTTCTTTGTTTTAAAATCGTAGTAGCTCTAACTCTAATTATGACCTCAATTTACCTAGGCATGCTTCTAGTTAAATTTTGGATGATTTCTTATTGAATGTTCTTCCACTCTTTAATAATACATGGTGTCCAGAGGTCGGGAATTCCTTGAATTTCGGGAATTATGCTTGATTTTTTTTCGTCGGGAAAAAACCGTGAATAATGCTTGAAATTTTGCATTGTATCAGGAATTTTAATGAAATTGTTTCAAGTTTCGATAAATTTAACTTTGTGTTCATTTTTCATCTTATAAAGATATGATGTCAGAATAGCCAGAAATATAACCACCACTATTTTAAATTCAATGTCAGACATCCAATCAGAATTGAATACGCGTA
>JAHWXV011001590.1:0-11053 GCA_024586415.1 Phrixothrix hirtus | reverse complement strand
TTTATGTTACGTTAAATTGTAGATATTTACAAATTATTTTCTATTAATGCAAGAATTATTGAAGTAATTTATAATTAATTTATACGTTCCCTAAGGTAGATAGAAACATATTTATAATATGCAAACTCACTTGATACATAATCCAACATAACATTACACTGGAAAGTATAGTCAAAACAGAATGCCTGCTGTTTATGTATTGCCTACACTAATAAGGAATGTTTTGTGAAGTCATATATTAAATTCACTAAAATATCAAATTACAAGTAGGTAGTAAAATGTTACAAACAGACGCACGTTTTATAAATAAATAACATTAGATAATATTAATGGAATAAAAAACTGTTGAAAAGCGTAAATATGTATAGCACAAATGTTAACTTTAAAATAAAATTATAAAAATTTTATATTGCCGCATGGCGGTTTAAAAGCTGTCTTTGGAGGCATCATCAGAATCAATATCACGTTTAGATTTTACACGATTTGTCACGTTGGGTTGTCGATTTTCTTTTCACTTTTTGTTTCTTTTAATATTCGGTAAACAGACGCCACCTGTTGCGATACCTAAATATTTTTTAAATTTCGCTTTATAGAAATTACTAATGTCTATTTCTTTCTTTGAAATATTTTTTAAAAATTCAAACACAACTTCGCAGCTTGTTAAGCTTTTGAAGATTGTTAGCTACTGATTATAATATGGATGAATTTTTACTTCGGAGTATACAAAGCAGTGGCCTCGCCAAGTACCTTAAGCGCAGTGTAAAACTTTTTCTCGGCTTAAAACAGCCGAGCTGTATGTTTGGTGAATTCAATTAACGCTTATCAAATCTGGAGTGGTAGAAACTCCGCCAACATGTAGGAGTAGGGTTTAATATTATTTTATGTGATCGTTTCGCCAGTATTGATCAGTGCGGTTTTAAATATTCTAAAACCATGTTGCATGCAAGTGATTCCGATGATGAATATTTCAAGCCCGATGCAGATTGAGGTATTTATGAAGGGTCCGAAGATGATATGAGTTGTGAGTACGATTACTTCATTATAAACGATAAAGAAGATGACAAACCTGTACAGTTTGTGGATCGAAAGGTTACCTCTGACTCTTTTGCTGACTATAGGTACTCTCACCTGCCCGATATCTCGCTTCCCGGTACTTTGAGGCATTTCTTTCGCCAAAAAAATTTCAGTACCTTTGCAAGTGAACCACTGAACATGCTTTCGTGTATTTAGTAAAGTAAGTTAATTTAAAAATCTATGGTTTATACTAGAAGGAGTTATCTATAAATAAGATCAATCCTTATTTTTCTTTTATTGCGGATGGGTATGCTTCACTTACATAAAAAGCAAAACTACTGAAGGAATTCATTTTTATTGGAAGGACCACCAGTGTTATAATATTAAGTATATGTACCTACTAGGTGTTTCCCATTTTGAAATTTGTGAAGTTCAGCTGTACACAAGGCGTTAATAAATCAAAACCTTTTACATATGTTGCAATGTCTTTAGCATATTTGCATGAAATTACTGCAATATTGATTAATATAGGCGAAACGTGTGCAATTGAAGAATTGTTGATTCTTTATAAAGGTGTCTGCATTTTAAGCAATATATAAAAACGAAAAGGTCAAGATTTGAGTTAAACTTATTTTATTTTATTTTATTTTATTTGTGTTTAGGTGATCCTAAGATGCGAGGATATACTAACGATTTTGAGCTTTATATCGATAAGTTTATTTATGACGTGTCCTTTGCATCAAGTACAGGAACATTATGTATAACTGAAAGAATAGTAGTACCTTACGAAAAATGTACTTGACGAAGATCGTGAAGTAGTTTTAGATAACTGATACTTATGCGTACATTTGAAACACTTTCTGTCAACTAAAAATACGTTGGCCACGGGAATCATAAACATAGGAAGGGGAGTCTCACAAGAAATTACTGGAATTTCTCTGGAAAAACATCAATTAAGCTTCATCCGCAATAAAGGTGTGTTGGTTGTAAGATTTAGGGATAGCTCAGATGTTTACATCTTGACAACTAAACTTACAGCAGGTTATGAAGAAAAAGAAAGATAAAATACTTCTACTAAAACTATAATTTCTTACTAAGGCTTGAACAAATCGAGCACTATAATAAGAGTATACGCGCAATGGATATGGTGAACCAAGAAATTGAACCATATAAGGAAGCAAGAAAAAGTTACAGGCTAGTAGTATGGCTTGATAAAATAGCACAATTGTGGAAGGACATTAAATTATTACATTACTAGCTCGACCTTACGGATTGAACTAGTTTTGAGCTGCTTTTATGTTTACTTTCATTCCCTATAAGGAGTAAGTATAAAGATGGTTCTGTTATTTTGGCTAATATTATTTCTAAGGTAAAGTTGTAGTAAAAATTGTAAAAAATCGAAAACTCAGACTAAATATTTTGAATTATTACCAAGTAGGTTATATTTTCAAAAAGTCCATTATAACCTAATTTCAAATTTTGAAATATATGTACGTTCTATTGTACAAAACATAGGTTCAATTTATTTTTGGAAATTAGTTCATGATAGTAAATGTCTGAGAGACCAATGGATTCTACGTACAAAACTGTATGCGAGCGAGCTTTCATCTTTCAAATGTCTTACAGAATAAAGTAGATACGGTAGGTGTTAAAAATGGTATATTTTCAATTTCTCCCTATATCTCGGAAACAAAAAAGGGATTATGAAATTTGGTTTCCAACATCGTACATTTCTCAAGTAAGTAACGTAGGCTCGAGAAAACCGCAATTTTCTATTATAACCATTAACGGAGTTACACTGCTAACATCGAAAAGCGGACACCCCAACACTATATTGCAATATCGGTATTGATAGTAAATGTATAAGTTGACACTAACATATATTCCATATTGCGACAACATACCTTTCAGCATAAAATTGTGTCAATATGTTGAAACATATTTTCTATATATCGTAACGACACTATCTAATTGTTTTTATAATGTTTATTTATATTCACTTAATTCTACACTTATTTATGAGTAACTATGTAAACTAATTTATTCTAAATATGTAATTATTTATTTTATAATCCACCAGCAGCAAACATCTATTTATAATTCCATTTATGTATATTTATATTTATATCAGTAATGCACAGTACAAGATTCTAACAATAACTACCCTAAGAGAACTCAATTTTAAATATTTCTTAAGTTTTTTAGACAAACGACCTAAATTATTAGGGAAAATAGCTGATGACAAGTCAAATTCAACGAAAACAAAACCGTAGCGGTCGGCCTGATACCCGTGGTATAAAATCGTCCCATACTATTGCGGTAAATCATGCAATGCTGCGAGAATGTAGATGTGTATTCTGTACTAGTGCTCATGCATTGCATCTAGAATATTATAAGCAAAGAATCGCAAATTATGTTTAAATTGTTTAAGAAACGGCCACTTTGTGACTCCATGAAAGTCTCGTATATGTAAAACGTGTCAAAAAAGGCATAACATCCTATTGCATCTAGAAACAGATCAAATCACTAGATCAGATACACAAACAGAATGTGAGCGTGCTCAATCGGTATGAATCAGTTCACATGAACCACAAATTAACACTCCCTCTATTATCTCTAACTGTGTTAGTGCATCCAATATGCAATCCCTATTGTCAGCTACAGTTGTTACTGTCTTAGTAAGATTGCTTAAATCTTAAAAGATCTAGTCAATGTAGGCTTCTATTACTGAAGATGTATGTAAACGTCTTTGTCTAAATTGAACTCCAGTGCGTATACCCATTCTTGGGATAAATCAGTCGCAAACACGTGTCAAACACGGAACTGAAATCATTATTAAATCCAATCAATCTAACTTTCTTTTAAAGATCAATTGTTTGATTGTGCCAATAGTCACAGAGCAGGTGCCCCAAGAACCAATTAATATACCACACACTAATATTCCCAAAAACTTGCCACTTGGTGATCCCACGTTTAGTAAACCATTTAATACACGCGGAAGTGTTTTGGGAACTGCTGGCTGTAGGTTAAGTTAAAATTGAAAACTTGGAGTATATTTTACACAAAACTAAATTAGATTGGGTAGTAGCTGGATAAGATTTACCCAGTAATATGCCAGTTCAGTGTAATCTTTCGGCTGACAAACAAATTTTATTTCAATTAACCAAATTTTGGGAAATTGAATCATGTCCAAACATAAACCACCTCTCTCGCGAAGACCAAGAATGTGAAGATAAATTTAAACAAACAATACGGAAGGATAAAACAGGTTGGTTTGTTGTTACAATTCCATTTTGACCCAATGTCATAAAGTTAGGAGATTCGTACCCATCCGCTTTAACACGGTTCCACCCATTGGAACAAAGGCTGGAAAAAAGCAAAGCACTGCAACAGAAATATGTTGAATTCATGACTGAACAAGAGGCGTTAGTACATATGGCAGAAATAACGACCAATGATATTCATAGAGAAGGATACTGTTTACCTCATTACGCCGTATTTAAGGAGGATAGCGCGACAACAAAATTACGTGTAGTATTTGACGGTTCTGCGAAATCTTCATCGGCATTATCGCTTAATGACATAAAAATGCCAGAGCTTGCATTACAAAACGATTTTCTAGAAATTTTATTGAGGTTTAGACAAAGCGCTTTTGTCCTAAAAGCAGATGTGGTAAAAATGTACCGCCAAATTTGGGTTGAAAATGAACAACGAGCGTTCCAAAAAATTTTATGGAGTCAGAGTCCTTCAAATCCTTTAAAAACTTATGAGCTGAATACAGTTACGTACAGGACGGCCAGTACTCGATTCTTAGCGATTAGGTCATTGCAGCAAATTTCATGTGATTGTGAGAACACAAATCCCGAAATTAGTAAAATCATTAAACGGGGCTTTTATGTAGATGACCTCTTAACATGTTCAGAATTTGTTGAATCACTCATTCATATTAAGTTAGAAATTACGCAGGCACTTACCACTGCTGGATTTGAGTTGCGAAAATGGCAATCAAATTTTATACAAATCTTAAGTGATAGTACAAATCCAGAAAATTCTCATCTAGTAGCAAAATCTAAGTACATAGAATCTAAAACTCTCGGAATTCATTGGAATCAATCAAAATATCAATTTCAATACGTATTAAGAACTGAAAATGTAAAACGTGTAACGAAACGTATAATTTTAGCAGAAATATCCCAAATCTTTGATCCATTAGGGTTACTAGATCCAACCATATTGATAGCAAAATTGATATTGCAACAATCGCGGCAACTTAACTCAAACAGGGATAAATCTGTTACCATAGAACTGCACACGAAATACTGTGAATTTAAACAAAATTTGCATCAATTAAATAACATATCAATACCGCGGCATGTTATTTGTGCAAATACAAAACATTTAGAGCTGCGTGCATTTTATGATGGTTCAGAACGAGCTGAAATCGATGAACCAACAAGGATAAATAGCTAGTAATCTACTCTGTGCAAAATCAAAGGTAGCTCCGCTCAAGTCAATCTCCCTACCCACATTAGATTTATGTGGAGCGTTATTGTTGGCATAATTAATTACGAAGGTAGAAGGGGCATTGACAGTCTCAGTCGTCGAGAAATATTACTGGACTGACAGAACCATTACCTTAACATGGATTTCAAAGTCACCAAACTCTTGGAAACGATTTTTTGCGAATCGGGTGTCACAAATTTAGCACTTAACAAATTCATCATTTTGGCGGCACGTCCCAACATCGCAAAATACTGCAGATATCAGTTCACAGGGAATATATCGACAAGATTTAAATAATTCAGATTTATGGTGGCATGGTCCATCATTCCTAAAGCAAACTGAAAAATTCTGGCCCAAATTGGCTACATTGAGTAATGAATACAATCTCGAAAAAATACCATTTCCAGGTATACACTAACATACATAGTTGCCGCGGGATTTATTGCAATCGGGAAGTATTTATGCTATACAAAATTGAAAAAAATTACCACCTATGCTCACAGGTTCAATCAAAACTGCAGAATTCCAAGGGAAAACAGATGTTCAGGTTCATTAACTACACTAGAACTCCAAATGACAGAGTGATCCCTAATAAAATTAGTTCAGAATACAGAGTTTTACTAGGAAATTGGAGATTTGGTGGTACATACGAGACACATCAATAAATCCAGTAGGATGTTGTCCTTGAACCCGTTTATGGATAAAGATCGAATTCTTCGCGTGGGGGGTAGGTTGCGCCACTCTATGTACACATTTCAAAGGAAACATCCTATTCTTCTACCTAAATCCCATTATTTCACAAAACTATTAGTAATATATGAACACATACGGCTACTTAATGCTAGAGAGACAACCACACTAGTAAAACTTCGCGAAAAATTCTGTATACTAGCGGGTAAAAGCAGCGCAAAGCATATTTTGAAAGTTGCATATTGTGTTGGCGAGTAAATTCTAAATCAATATTCCCACTAACGGGAGATCTACTTTCATGTAGGGTGGAGTCAATTAGGCCATTTATTCGAACTGGAATAGATTTTACCGGTCCATTTCTTATCCAGGAAGGTGTATGTAAGGTAAAACGTTAATAAAAGCGTATATTTCACTATATGTTTGCATGGCGACTAGAGCAATACATTTAAAGTTGGTAAGCAGTGTATCAACCGACGCATTCCTAGCTACATTAAACAGGTACACTTCTCGTAGTGGAATAGTTCAATAAATGTATTCCGATAATGGTACAACCTTTATAGGTGCAATTAATTGATTACAATATCTACATAAATTATTTAGGGACGAAATCAATGGTAGGGAAGTAATTAACAAGCTTGTTCAAAACAACATTTCTTGAAAATTCATACAACCCAGCAGTCCCAATTTTGGCGGTTTTGGCGGTTCAGTCAAAACACATTTGAAGCGAGTGATAGGTGAAGCACATTTAAGATTTGAACAGTTTAGCACAGTATTCGCACAAATAGAGGCCGTATTAAACTCCCGGCCTATATCTGCCCTATCCAATGATCCAAACGACCCTTCGTACCTCATTCCAGGACACTTCCTGATAGGCGATGCGTTAGTTTCGATACCACATCCAAACCTGCAGCACATATCTACAGGACGTTTGTCTCAATGGCAATGTCTTGAGAAAATTCTGCAACATTTCTGGCAACGATGGACTGTGGAACATGTTGCAGCATTATAGCAACGATTAAAGTGGAAGTCGTCAACAGAAGCGCCAAAAATTGGACAACTTGTCCTTATTAAAGAAAATAAGATGCCACCGTTACGATGGATGCTGGGAAGAATAGTGCAGACCCATCCTGAAGCAGATCAAGTAGACAGGGTTGTGACAGTGAAAACAGTGCATGGTCAAATAAAGCGCTCAGTATCACGTATTTGTGTAGTGCCATTTTACTCGGGCAAATAATAAGACCTATTATGTAAATAGGTAGTAGTAGCTCGACAATATTTTATTATTCCTTTTTTTTACATTATTAAGTTAAAAATATTAGGTTGTATGAACACATTAGTTAGTATATAAGTTTATTGAAGTCGTCCTTTCAACGGGGGGTGCATTATGTTGGGTTATATATAAAGTGGGTTTGAATATTGTAAATATGTTTCTGTCTATCTTAGTGAGCGTATAAATTAATTATAAATTACTTCAATAATTCTTGCATTAATATAAAGTAATTTGTAATTATCTACAATTTAACGTAACATAAATACTTTTTTTGAAATCTATTTTCAAGTAAAGATTCTTGAATTTGCATTAATTACCGTTGCTCAAGTTAAAGACCTGGGCTAGGGTTTAAAAATATCCTACCGAACAATGCAGGTATGAGTAACATTACCTGGAGCTTAAGTGATTAGCTTTCCTTATACATTTAGTCTGGTATGGGTCGAGTTGTAGACATATTACCGTAAAGATAACAACCAGTACGAAAATAAATGCTAAATTTAACATAAATATTTTTATTAATTATTACATTTCAAATTAACCCTTCTATTCATTGTGCGATTACGAAATGCGTATTCTCCCGAACATGCTAGTAAAAAGGCACGATTTTTCACGCATTAAACCGAGGCTGTGAACTCGGTCTTTTTCAGTTTATAACGGCCAAGGTATACCTTAGTTATGATGCATAATCATGCACGTATATATGTTAAAAATAGTGTCAACCACATTATTTGTGCTTCGCTATATTCATTGGGCAATTTTTTATGATTTACAAGGGTGAATCTCGGGTCCGAAAGGGTTAGTACTTCAAAACAATATTTTAGCAATAAATTAAAAAGTACATAACTATGTTGAACTGAATTGAAATAATTTAAATAAACTTTGGCGTTAGCATCTTAAAGCAATGTCTAATAGCGATTAAATTTGCAATAAGCTATCGTATGGACCAGAAAAATAGAAATTGATGCTTGAAAAAAGGTTGTTGTTTAATATAGACGTCAATCTTGAAGATATAGTGAAAATGATAATATTATTTAGAAGTTGCTAACGAACACAGTTTTGGAACAATTAAAAATTGAAAGAATCCTAGAGGTTGATTGCAGAAGGCATACATCCAAAGGCAGAAAAGTTATTACCAATAAGTTAGTAGTTTTTGGGTAAATTTCATATTTCAAAGTAGAAGAAATTATAAATAAATCTAGACCAGTTATTTCCATGTTCCACGCGGATTGTTTCAATTTATCATTCTAGGAATTTTTGTTAGCTTGTATTTTGAATTTTCTGTTTCTTTGTCCTTATGGTTTCGTGATAATTTATTTAATCTCTTTGTTTGCATTCTCTTTGTACTATTTTATTCCATTCTCTTTATTTTCCTAAGTGACCAGAAAACGTTCCGGTTAGTTTATGACCTCCTGTTCCCATCGCACAACCTTCACTTCGATATATACGGGCAAAAAGGTATAAGACTATAGAATTTCAGTTCTGAAACATTTCGGTATTTTATTTGGTCGAGTTCTATAGAATTCAAAGTAACTCATTGCTATATTCAATGTGAATAATATAATTTATATTTAATATAACTGTTGTTTCAGATAAATCAATAGTCTACATTAAAAATGAATTTATCTAATATACAACGCTATACAAGTGAGTGAATGAATAATTAGGTTTTCTATAAATATATATTTCTAAGTTAACATTTATCATAAGCAGTATAAATTCTAGGAAAAATTCAGTCATAAACGTTTAACGTAAACATTAAAGAGGACATTTCTGTTTTATAAAAAGTGAATATAATGTCGCTTAAATATAGATTGAAAAGAACTACCCGGTGTTGACGTGACAGATAAAATCTGAAAAGCACTTAAGTTTTCTGTTTAAATTTTCAGTTTTATAATGTACCTTCAGTCTGTCTAGAGAATTAATTGCATTTGAATGTCGTTTCAGATTTATAAAACACATTTAAATATTTAAGTACAAATAAGTATATGTGCAGGAATTCTTGTAGAAGATAATTAACGTAATCGTTAAAGTAATGAATGACAGCCCTAGTACACATTATTTATGTAAACAAAAAGCATTTCCGTTTCCCCAATAATAAAAGCTATTTTCATGAAATTGGAATCTCCAATACCCTGAATTAATATTTGAACGAAATATATTTAAAATTAAGAGTTTGTGTAAACTTATCCTGTTAGATAGGATATGAAAATGAAAATTGAAGAATATTAAACATGATAACCGTATTTGATATAGCACACTAGATATGTTTCAAAGTTCTATCTCATAGAAACGCATTATAAAAATAGTTGTTTTCTAAACTAGCTACGGTTATTTTTACTATTTATTATTTAAAAGTAAATTCGCATGAAAGGTTTTCTATTAGAATAAATACATTTGTAATTGTAATTTGCTTTTAGCTCTTCCTGTAATTTATCCTAAAACTGACGGTTGCTTCTATTAACGCAGCTTTTCATCTGCACGACTTGAATTAAGAAAAACCAAACCGTTTCTCCTCTATGAAACAACAAACGTAAAGGACGTTTAATTAGTACGTACCGTAATTAACAAAGCCTACATCCAAAATAACATTTCTCTTATTCAATGACTGACTTTACTCGTATAACCTAAATGCAAATCAAATATTTGTATAGAATTAATAGGATGAAAAATTGTAAAGTTACCGTAAAAGAACTAAAGCGAATGGTAATCTAAACACTGACATATCTCTAAATAAGCACGTCTCTTTAAAACAAACATTGAACAAAGCGTATATTGTACGGAGGTTATAAAGTCGTCATTGATATACAGAAAAATATCTCCGTATTGACTTTCATATTCAATCAAATCAATGGAACGTTATATTCAATAGAGAATTTTAGCAGCAATAACCTAAAATTGCCGTAATACTTAAAACGTCTCGTTTAGCTTACAGCTCCCATAGATCAAGAAGCAAAGATGTACAAGGATTTTTAAAATTCAATAATTAATGTCGTTTCAAGTTATTTATATGGACCACTTGAATTAAGTATAACGTGTAACTAAAGTTCGCATATGCCAAAATTACAATTTTTATATTGCAGTATTATATAGGTTTACGTTTCTAGCTAAAAATTTAAATTCTAGAATATTTCCAATCTTATTGCACACGACTTTTCGATTAATCTTTAGTAAACTATGTGCAACTAATTGGTTAAACTATCAATTTTAGCCTACTTAACTAGAAAATTTAATCAATGTCGAATACACTAAATTATAAACAACATAAAATGGGCAATTTTTAAATATTCACCAATATTGTCTATTGTTGCTTCACGTTGGATACGAGGGTAGAACAATAATACTAGTTCCGAATAAATGGCGTTCCTATGCATTTCATATATAAATTACAAATCAATAATTTGTAAGCACGTTTTTAAAAAACAACTTTTATTCATAACTACAACGATGTTAATCGTATCAAAAATCAATTAATACTAATTGTAAGATATAAAACCATTTACTAGGTAAACATTGCTAATTAAAAGTATTTCTGTAATTTCCTGTTGAATATGCTGATTCTTCGGGTTGGTGGCCGCA
>JAHWXV011001497.1:0-13475 GCA_024586415.1 Phrixothrix hirtus | reverse complement strand
AAATAAACGTAGACAATAATCTAATCATTTGTGGGCACTATTATTGTCATATCTATGTGCGTAAGAGAAAGTCGTGTGTTGTTTCACACCAGATTTTTATGTGTATATGTTAGTTTGTAAATTGCCTCCCAAATTTGCTACAAGATTAAATACTTTTACTCTAATAAACCTCTACTACGCCCCTGATGGATAACAGTCCCGCTTAAAATATTGGAGAGAAAATTTGAATAAACCCCGCTGTAGTAAACTTAAGGACATTTAGTTAATGTAATAAGACATTGTCAGGTTTATTCTGACGTGTTGAGTTTCATACGATGAGTGTATTACCTACTCGATGTATTATATTATTATAAGTACATTCTTAATAAATAAATATTCGTTTTATCGAAAATGTTTTAAATAAAACTACCTATGTATGTATTTACTTTTCTATCACATGCATATTTCGTTGTTAGTTTTTTAAAAATTAAAATTGCAATAAAAAACACTTTTCTTTCAAATGACACAAGATGTCTATCCATATAACTGAGCAGATTTAATAATTGTTCCCAGTTTTCAGAATGTGAAACATGAATATACTTCGGAATATGTTTACAGAAATTATAAGAAATTTTTTGAGAAAAACTCATTTACAAGAATATTTTAGCAGTCATGAGGTATTAATAGACGAAGGGTAGAAAAATTATTTTTGGCATGTTAAAAATTGACTATGCTTACTTACTATGTATTTACAACTGGCTGTTCTGTTAAATTTTGAACATTAAAACTCATGTGTTATTATAATAATACTTATTTACCATTTATCTCAAGAAAAAAATTTCACACATTTGTATGCACTTTAAAAGCAGAAATGACTGAAGGCATTGTAGCAATTGTAGCTTAATTCCCAATGATTGCTACTTCATTGCTAGTGATTTCTATGTAATTTCTACTTATTACCGTTTGATTCAAAGTAATTGCCACTGATTCCCACCGATTCCTACTAATTCCTGAATGATTCCCAAGTGATTCCCATGAAAATGTACAGTGATTTCCACCAGTGTTTGACCCCTTGAGCATAATCTAAATAAAATTTTAATAAAATTAAATTTAAAGTAAAATAAAGCATAAAATTATAAATGTAAACAATATATATCCACAAATTACTTTTACAGAAATAAAAGAATATGCCATTATTTTAACTACGCAAGTCAAAATTTCAAATATCAAGTTGACTAGGAATTTCAAAATATTTAATTCTGGAGTATTAATTGAACATATAATTTCAAATTTTATCAATTTCTGAAAGTTTGGAACAGTAAGAATGATCTGCAATGACTCTGTAAAATGAAAGTTAATTTTGTTTGCCGTTGGGACAATTTTTAAATAACTTGCATCAGCAACTTTATGTCTATCAAAAAGTTCAGCACTTGACATTTAAACCACTCAATAAAAAATAATGAATAAAAGATACAAGTTTATAACAAATGTGAGTTTTCGTAAACATAATATTCAAACGAATAAGGGAAACAAAGATGAGATTGATCAATAAAGTACTTTGTTCAAACAAATTATGAATAAATTTGAAAAGAATTCTAATTCATAAATGTCAATATTTGACAAGCAATGTGATTTACCTTTCTTTCTTCGTACTTTTGCGATTAATGCTTTTGCAAGAGCCATATGTCGATTAAATTCTTCATCATAAACATCCATATTAAGAATTTATCTTTACTTCATCAATTTGGTGAACTATTTTATTTTATGAATTAATAAATTTATAACACAGAAAATTAATTTAATATTTATTGATTGGTCGCCTAGCAACAGAAAATTTTTTTTTGAAAGAAACAAACTGGAAGGTGGTAAATTTAGTAATCAATATTTTTAGTGGTAAATTCTTTCAAAAACTCACAATGGTTAAACAAATTCGTAACAAATACTGCTTCCCATACATAAAAGAAGAAGGCACAATTACTAAGCCTATGCCAACTGTTAAAGTAGTAAAACCAGGAGGTGCTTGGTACAGTGGTTTAAAACCACATGAACGTCTATTTATGCATCAAACATTATCATCTGCACGCAGATATGCATATTTTAAGCCATTCAGGTAAAACAATAACAGACGTAACTTCTGATACCAATATGAATTAAATTTTAGCGGCTTAGTTCCTCGAGATGAGTTAGATTTCAAGTTGGTTTCGGTTTATGATCATTCTAATGACACATTTGCTGATCCAGTAGATCCACTTTTGCAACCTGAAACAGTAGGGATCCACACTTGGAGAAGATTAAGAAATTCAAAGGATATGCCACCTCAAAGAGATGCAAAAGAGCCTGAATTTAGTTTCTTTTCATTAATTAAAGGAGGAATGACAATGGAAAGATATAACCTAGTAAAAAAATACCATATTTTGTAGTAATTACATATATATGTATATTTATAATTTTAGTGTTACCCAGTTGTGATTGGTGGAATTTCAAACAGAGATCATCCTAGTCATATTAAGTTAATGAACTCCTCCCATCATTCTCCGCAAACAAATGCTGGATATAGCAGACAAGATAGAGGTGGAACTATGTTCCAATATTAATAATGTAAAGAAAAGCAGTTTGGACATAGTTATTAAACATGTCCGATTTTTTTGAATAATTTCAATTTTTATTTAAATGAAAGATTTATTTATGGCAAAAATGTATAATCTGGTTAAGCTCGATTAAATTCGTTTTTTAATATAATATCTAGGAATAAAATTACTGTTTTCATGGACACAGATAGGAAGCATCTCCAATTTTTGCGCTTTAAACTTTAAAACAGTCCCAAAACTTTACATTTTGAAAACTATGTTTTTAGTATTAAATAAATAAATTGGAACTTTAAAAATTATTTATTTAAAATAATGAAGTTATAAAAGTATCTACTTAAAATTTACAGATAATTAACTTTCGTTGCTCTCAGTTTGGCACTCATGCCGTAACATAGGAAGTTTAAACTGCAGTTAACTAAATTAATTTTATCTATGATTGTAAAAAAGTTGGTACATTTTTAATTGATTTTCCTTCAAAAAGTGCACTTATTACATTGTATTAAACAAAAAGTGCCCAACAGGGCACCCTAATGTAGAGTCTTGGTGATCGAAGTTTCTTATTTTCTCCCTTTTATATATGTAAATAATTATTTCTATTGAATTTTCATGTCTGTTTCTTAAATTCTTTTTGATGAATTATTTCTTTGATTTTTATTACATGTTTTTAAAAAATAATCTGAGTATTTGATAATTCAAGTCTCTGTCTGATCCAACTCAGATTATGATAATTTCCTACAAAGGCGTAGATGAATGTAAGTCTCCTTGTTGTGTTTTAAGAATTTAAAATGCAAGTTTACGAGCCAGTTATGCATTACAGAATAACTTTTTACACTAATATTTTAAATAATTATTCTATGGAAAAAATATGAATTCATATCAGAAATAAAATCTACGAATGATACTTAAACTGTGACATTTCAAAACAAATTCACGAGTACCTCCAATAATCAAGTATATACTGGATGTACCAAAATTAATCACCTCATTGATTTCTGTTATATTTTTAGAAATAAATAAAATAATAATTATCAGTGGCATATAATAATTTAATTCAATTTATTTTTTGGTTTCAAACTCAAAAAATTATATCTAATAAGTGAACATCGGCGCTTTTCATAAGGTACCTTGACTTATAGCGGCAACTTCAGCTTGAATGTTCTTGAGCTGGTTTATTAATGTAAACTTTAACTCTAATAAATTAATAGGTCTTCGCCCAAATTTATATTTTATTTTATTAAATTTTAACAATTGTTTCAGTAATTTAACTTTTTTAAAAAAGCAATACCATCATCAGAATGAACATAAAATTAAAATTATTTCATGTTACAAATATATAAATTACCGAAACAATTGTTAAAATTTAATAAAATAAAATATAAATTTGGGTGAAAACCTATTAATTTATTAGATTAGATATGAATACGCCCAATTTCTCATTATATTATTAAACTTTAAATTTTAAGTTTCCCTACAGGACAAAATCTGAGGCAGTTAAATCAGGTGAATGCGCTGGCCAATTTAAATTACTATGTTTTGCTATCAAAAGTTCCCTTAGTTCCCTGGATCATCAACCTTATAGCATTTACCATTAATTGTTGTTGCATTTCCTTAGAAACTTAGAAAAAGTAGGGCCCACCAAATTGTTACCCTTTAGGTCCTGAATGAACTTATCCGGAATTCCTTTCTCCCCAAAACCTGTAGTTTTATTTGTAGCTCAAAGTGAGTTTAATCTGTCATCAGTAACTTTGAAGGAAAATCTTCAATTTCATTGTTTGAGATAATTACACTGTATGTAAGGCATGATTAAAGATCACCTTATACAGAGATTGAACCAACTGCATCTTGTACGGAAATAGGCGCAAGTCAAAATGCATTATTCTGCATAGAGATGTTATAGTAAACCTCAATTGTATGGATTATTATTTTAAAGAAGTTTGAAGATCTTGTTGCACACTTGTGGGGTTCCTTCCTGTATGTCTACAAACACTGGTGATTCCATCTTCTTCAAATTGCATGAATAAATGTCTGATTATCTGAGAAGCATGTCCTTGTTGCTGAGAAAATGTTATTTAAATTCTCGTTGCATAGCAATAATTGAATTATTAGGCACTTTCCAGGTAATCATCAAATTAGTTCAAAGTAACTCTAAGGCATCCCTGAAGCATCTTGGAGTTACTCTGGAGTTATTCTAAATTATGACGGTTGCCTAGAAAGCAGCAATTGTTTCAGTTTTATAATTTGAACATTATTTAGCAACTAGCTCAATTTTATAAATGCTAAAATAAACTTTGTGTGGAATCAGAGTAAAACATACAGTATTCTCAATTTTAAAACTTTTCATGTCATATATTTTATCACATCACTGTTTTCCAACATTGCCAAACAAATTCCTAATTCCATCTAAACTTAACCAAATAAGCTTTTATGCTATTTATAAAATTGCATTTTTAATATTGCAATTAATCAACACAATGAAAAGAATTTACATGATGCTAATAAATAAAAAAGTGTGAATATTTTACATTAATCAATTTTACTTCGTTAAATCATAAGTCAACAAGGAATTAATGTATTTATGAATTTATTTGATTGTGTTATATACTCATAAACCATTCTAATTTTAATGAATGAATTAAATCACAGGTAATCATTTGAAGACTTGATCTGATTACATTTGCAGTTATTGGAATAAAGATCCCAATAGGTAGATAAATATTCAAAACTTGTTTAACTTGTTTTTAATTTCAAATACTTTTAGGAAAATGTGCTGGATGTGGCAATATCAGTTTTTTTCAAGTTGACAGATCATAATAATGGCTGATAATTATGACAATTAATAATAATGTGTGGTAATAAAATGTATTATAGATAAGAAGTACCCTTAATGAGAACAATATTACAATATATAATTTTTGTATTCTTAACATGTTAACTGTGACAATGTATGATAAAAATGAGTTTTATGTTAAATATTATTAATCATAAAAAGCAGAACTTATTATATTTACTGTATCATACAGTAATATAAAGCACAATAAATTTCTGTGTATTTTTAAAATAAAATTCCCTTACATGGGCAAGGCTTTAGAACAAGTTATATACAAGTTATCTTAATACTGAGTTTATTTGAATGTTAATTTTAGGCAATTTTAAAATTCTACTTTGTCAAATTATTTTTAAAAATTGCTTCAAATAGATGCAATTTTGTACCGTAACATGAGATAAAGTGATACAAAAACATGTTTGTTGAAAAATGATGTCTTCTAATCAAGTCAGTATGGTAAACTTATACATATTACAACTCATCTGGGTTGTGACTATCAGCTGACCACGATGCCGATGTTTTGCTGCCATTATAACTGTCTGGTGAGATTACGTTTTTGTTGTTGAATGTGTAACCATCATCATCCCTGCAAAGTTAGCCATCATATGAATTGAGCGGAGCTTGTTTAAAGTAGGTAATATAGTCTTATTTTATGTACCAATATTACTTTTTGATCTTTTTGACTTTAATTTTTAAAATTCATGAATTTTCAGTTTTGGTGAAATTTCAGAATAAAGTGATACAATCACTTTACCCTGAAATTCCACTTCATCAGTTTTCTTGGTTTATTACAATTGTTTTGTATTTATTTATAAGTTATAAACATCCTCTTGGAGACAGAATTTTACGAAAGTACAACCTTAAAAACCTGTAAGGAGACATTCAAAAGGTGATAGGACATTACAAAGTAATATAGTATCGACAAAATGAAAATTTCTAGGGGGCATTCATGGAATTAGACAAAGGAATATTGGCCAACACTGTTCTGAGTCCTGCCAAGAAAATTAAGATAAAGGGTAAGAAAAATTTCACCAAATTTTACAGGGGATGTTGGTATTACTACTTATCTCAGTAGATAAAAGATTTAATTAATGGCCAAATCAGGACTATTTTATGAAAAAGAATCCAGTATCAACATATGACTGCTTTTATTTTGCTTCAAGCATGAATGGGTTTCGAGATACATTCAAATGATCTTTGATACATCATTAAAGAATTTCTCGACAGAGCAGTGCAAAGAATTTGATTCACTAACAACTCGTCCAGATGGGACTGGTTGGAGTTGTGCTTATGAAGACAGAGAGGCAGTAAACATGTATTTTAATAATTTAAAAGATGTACTTCAAGTGGTTGAACGTCAATCAGTCATGACTGAGACAAATCTGACACTGTTGCAAAAAAGGATCTTTATCAAAGGGTCAAAAACGTCCAAAAAGAGTTATTTATGGTACCAAATCATCAACATCTATTATGTTTACCTGCAGTGCAGATGGCACTTTATTGCCAATCTATGTTGTCTTCAATGAATATGTATGAGTCATAAAGAACTGGGGGTCCAAATGGTTGGTTTGATCTAAAGCAATTCAATGAATGGTTTTTACAAAAACAACCAGCATCATAAGTTCTCATTGGTGGTAATTTGCCATTGTTTAGTGCTAATACGAGGGAATAGAAGAAAATGAACATACTTAGAATTAAAAAAATTGCAATATTGGTTTTCAAAATATTTCCCTTTACACCCTATACATTTTTTCATGCGACGAAACCAATTGTTATAATATTCTTTCCGCTCAGAAGTCAGCGTATCCAAAATTCCATTCTTGAACGCTTCAATAGTCAACTGTTGTTTCATTTCAGGTTCATTGGCATATATTCAAGTTTCATCGTCACCAAATTTGATGTACCTGAGTTGAACCATTTAAGTATTTCTCGGCACCATTTGACACGAACCTGTTTTTAAGCCTCAATCAAATTATGGGAATCCATTGTGAACATAATTTTTTACATCCAAGTGCTCATGTAAAAGTTAATTTATTTATTTCATGTTGATGTTCAAGGATGACTGAATTTCTTTACAAGTTACATTACATGCAGCATCAATGTTTTCTGCTGTTTTTAATGTCATTGGTCAACTTTACAAACTTCATCACTAAAGTTACTATGACTGAATTTAAATTCTTGATATCACTGAAACGCAGTTGTTGTTGATGGTGCATCACTACCAAATGCAGTTTTTAAATAAGCAATAGACTCCTTTTCTTTTTTTCAATTGACAATAAAACAAAATCATTGCTCGAAAATGTTCACGATTTAAATCCATGTTGTTTCCATATTTTGTTCCCTTTAAAATTATTCTGTAACAGAACGGCTTTATAAACACCCTTTATGTCACAATTGTTTGACAATAGAGATATCAAAATTTATGAATCTTGAATGTAAATTATCCTGCAAACTGTAGTGTTGCCACATCCTGAAATTTAACCAGCATCCCTCGTAACTGCTTGCAAAGAAAATAATATCATGTTCACAACTCTGCCGAAAAACTCCACTTATCTAGCACAATCACTTGATGTAATGGTTTTTTTTAACCTAACAACTATTGAAAAAATGGAGGGCAGATGGTAAATATGTTTTCCTGAAAAAACTATTCAGGAGATTTCAGAAATTTCTGCAGCACACATTAAAAGTAGTTTTCACAAGCTCGACATATACCCTCTGAACAGGGGACGAAGTTTTGACACAGTTGCCCAATCCTGTTGAAGATAACCATCTTGGTACAAATATGCAAAAGTATTGAAGACTCTTAATAGTACCTGGTCACAGTATTTCCAATAGAGAACCTAAGAAATCAAGCACCACCAGTGATTCATCTGCATGCAGTGGGCCTTCTGATTTCTATTGTGACAATGATGATAATGACGATGATATCGATAAGGCCAAGGATGAACCAGGAGGCTTAGGTAATAGTTTTGATGGTCAACGAAAGACAGTTCAGCCATCTGAGTACAATTTCTTGAACGAAGAAGACTATTTATTAGTTACATTAAAAGATACCAAAACAAGGAAAGAGAAATCAGCAGATCAGCACTTTCTATGAACATTTGCAGGGACTAGCAGAACCGTTGAAATAAAATTTTTAAGACGATACAGAGCTCAAAAGGATACTTTCATATTCCTAGACATTCTAGAAATAAGCGTGATTTATCTGCATGAAATTGTTGAAAAGTTGTGAGTGCCAAATTTATTATATTACGGCAGACTTCAATGTCCACAGAATATCCTTTAAATTTTTTATGTGCTATTAGTCTCGTATTCCTGCCAGTCTCTTAATCGAGACACCTAGTTAATAATTTGTTTATTCCTGCATTTTTCAATGTGATGTATTTTTAGCTACATAGGTACCTGTAGTTAAGGAAATTCCTCCACCTGAAAAACCACTGTAAATTTTACGTTTTTCCTTTACTGTTTACAGCAGTGTAAAGTCATTGGAGTCGTTAAAAAAATTAAGTGAAGTATATGATAACATTCTCAAGTATGCAAACGAATAAAACTTCAAAAACAGCACTAACTTTTGCAAAAAGAAAATCATAAAGTGTTTAAAATTACTCACTTTTGAAAAATCCAAAAATATAGTTAAAATGTTATTCTTTCAAACTTAAATATGTAAGTATGTGTAAGTGCATCTGATTCAGGTTTGATTTGTAATTTGAAAGTGTTTTGAAAATTATATAATTCATTATTAAAGAGCAATTTGATTATAATAATTAATCAAATTAGGCTGTAGTTGAAATTCTAATAAAGCATTCATCTCCCATCCTTCTCTAATTGTCTCACTCCTGCTGAATACAACTTATGCTAACAATTTAAGTGTGCTGTAAAATATAATTGAAAATAATTTATGGGGGTATCTCCTTACTGAAAATAATTGTATTGTTCAATTTTTATAATTTTCTTAATGGTAATGGACTTAGGAAAATGATTATTATAATTATACATACATAAATATAAATAAATATCCTAAATGCATAGAATGACGCTGTTTGAATTTATTGTGTTTTAGTCTTACATTTCATAAATTAAGTTTTTTGTCGATAGATAATAACCCCTTTATTCTAACACGACAGTCCTTTGAAAAATTGTGTATTTTTTTATATATTTCTATTCAATAAAAAAGTGTACACTTTATTTGCGTGTTATAAATGTAGCTTGCTTTTCAGATTGTTTCTAAGGTAACTTATGAAAATAATTTTGAAAGTCTATTTGTTACTGTCAACGTCAAATTAATTAAAAGTTACTTCTATTTGTTAGAAAAATGTGCACTTTATTTGCATGTTGTAAAAATGCTTCCCTTTCTTTATATGGTAGCTACTATTGTAAACTTTTATGTATACTTTAGAAATAACAAAATTATATTATAAAGTGATGACAAGTTTTAAATGAACTAAGCTTATGTTTGACTAATCAACTCTAAACTTCTAAATAAAGTAAAAGGTTGTTTCCGTTTATTAATTTTTGTTCTCAATTTAAAATAGAAATGTAACAATTAAACCAAATCTGTATTTTTTAACCCTTCTTTAGTCATGCATGTATAATAGGTATTCGTTTCTAGGTAGTTATTAAAAACAAATAATGTTAGGATATCGGAGTAATCCTCAGTCACTGTATTTTGGGTTCAAACCTGATTGAGGTCGGTAAATTTTTCAGCAGAGAAAAATTTAAAAACATACCTTTGTCTCGAATAAGTAAGTAAAATCGTAGACCCCATGTCAATGTGATGTTTGGCATCCTAAAAATTCCTACGGGTGGTGGAACTCCTCCAGATTCGGCAAAATTCTAGAAGGCATGGCAAAATGACTACATGACAGTTCTAGTCCAAGAGGACTAAGAGAATTTCTGCAACCCGAAGTCTCAACCACAAAACAAACAACACTATATTTGGAAAGCCGTTTTATAATAATACAAAGATTTAATATTTAGTACCTTTATAATCATAAAACCAGCGGACATTTGGGCATATATTTAAAATACATATACGTTACTATTACAATTATTAATTCACAAAACAACAATAAATTACTACATATATATTAAATATACAGAGCAACCAAGTATATTACGAATACCCAAGCACCTAATGGAGGATTAAGTTCAATGTTACATGTAACAGATTAAAAAACTCAAGTTTACATTAACAAAAAATTGCCCAAATCACTTACAGTAATTATATGCTTCACTTTTGAAATGCAACCTTACATTATGAACTAACCGTTCCCTTTAATTATGACAAAATTTTATTTAAGTGCATTTAAAAGTTCCTTATTTACATTGAAAAGTTTAAAATTAAAATTTAGAAGGTTTTTAATAAGAAAACATAGTAACACTACAATAATTATACTATGACAATGGTATAACCACTCAAAATAAAATTTTCATATCGAAGTCTGATTTATGACCTTTTTGTATCCCACATTTAGCACCACACACAGCATTTGCTTTACCAACTTATGACAAAATCATCACCAAGATGCTTTAGAGTAAACATTGGTAGAATATCCTACCACATTCACTGCCAATGTTACTGTTTAGTGTTCTAGTTATGACCAATAGATTATTTCTTTTAAAATGTGTTTTTTCTTTTAACTTTATATCTGATTTAATACTAAACATGAATTTTTATACGTTTTGATGATGTCATTTATCAAACGCCATATAAATTCTTCTTGCTAGTGCCTCTTACGCTTTTGACTTTTTTTCCTATTTAAATTTAGTATATCGATAATTATAAACATTCATTTTGTAAAAACATATACAAAAAATTTGGTGTGAGACAACACACAAGTTTCTCTTATGTACATAGATATACAAATCTTCACTAATAATTAAAATATTATTTACGTTTATTTTGGGAATGATAATTGTAACGGCCACCCATCCAAGTTACTGGACATGTAAAACCCTGCTTAACTCCAGAGATTTTCTCTGATAACTCGCTTTAACGCATTTTTTCAGGATAACCTCTAAGCTCACATAAAAGAATATCAAGAACATAAGAACCGTAGCAGGTTTCAAAAAAATTATTAAAAACGTTTACAAGAAAATCGTAAAATACTTAAAAATCGCAAGAATAAAGTGACACTTCCGGTCATTCAACTTTAACTAAATTCGTGCTGTGTCATGTACAGAAGATGTAAAACATAAATATAGTTTTTGATTTTCATATAATGATTACTTTTTGAGATACATTGTTCACAACTAATACTTCGAGTACTTCCAGTTACAAGATTTTCAAAAATGTATTAGAGAAACTCCTTGCTTAATATAAAGCTAAATTAAGTAGCTAAGAATTCGGAAAATATCTATAAATGACAGAAATAAAGTAGTACTTCGGGTTATTCGATTTTAATTAAATTTTTGATTTTGCAGAAAAAGGCAGTTGTGACCCCAAATATAAATTTTCATTTAGTTAGGGTTATTAGTTTCATAGTTATTGTATTCAGAGTTACAGTGAAAGTACTTCCAGTTTCAATTTATAGAAAATTTTCTGAATAACCACTTAGATTATATGAAAGGGTCTGCTTAAGAAATACAATAAATTTTAAAAAAATCATTAGAGCCGATTTTGAGAAAATCTCGAAAAACGAAAAATTCGAAAAATATCTAAAAATGACAAAAATAAGGTGGAAGTACTTCTAGTTATTTGATTTTAACCAAATTCTTGATTTAGAACACTAAGGTGATTGTGACCTTAAATATAATTTTGCATTTTGCTATGGTTTTTAGTTTCATAGTTATTTTATTCAGACTTAAACGGCGAAAGTACTTCCGGTACTCAACATACGGAAAATTTTGTGGAAAATAGCCTAGATTATATGAAAAGGCATTAAATTTCTAAGAAATATAGTGATTTTAAAAAAGTCGTTAGAGTCGATCTCGAAAAATCAAAAAATGACAAGTGTAAAGTGGCACTTCCGATTTTAGTGAAATATATACGAGTATGCCAATAAACGTGTTAGTTAAAGTTTTTTCATGTTAAATTCTTTTAAAAACATAATCTGTGTCTCATTTTTCCTCCAAGTGATCCTAAAGTGGTAAATACATTGAAATAAATAAGTATCACTTTACCTCTGATATCGGGGTAAAATAATACATTCCTATTTTTTTTTTAAAATATTTAATATCATTTTTCAGCCAGTATTTTTAACTCAAAACTTTTTTATTTAGGGCAATTGTAACATCAGCATCACTTTATCCCATTTTATGGTACGGCTGGTTTTGTACTATACCTAAACATAAGCAATTAAAAAATAATCAGATAATTTTTTAATTATTTTTTATTTTTTTTATTATGTTTTAATTCTTAATCCAACTTCCACATTCAGTTAAATGAGGAGACAAAAAATCAACAGAGTAAATATGTTTGTATAAAAAATCAATTTAAATTGTTTGTTAAATTTTAATTATAATTAATAATTTTATTCAATTAGAGAAACTAGTATATTATATTAAATTGTAGCAATTTTTAGATATTTATAATTTGATTGTTCTCTTACAGTTATAATTAACGAAACTTTAATTTTTACAACAGTATAAAGAATGTCGGCAAAAATTTATAATTATTTTTCTCATGTTTTGCAAAATAATATACAACATGCACGAAAGAATAAAAAATGAAAAATTATCCTTAATCTAATTTATATAAAAAATGTTTTGTAACAATTCAATGATCAGTAGGTAACCAAGAGATCGACCAGGAATTTAACAAAATTCAATTTTACTGCACATTTGTTCCATCTATTTGTATGATTGAGATGTATAAAGTTAAGGGTGCAAAACATTGAGATGAATACTGGGGAGATGTCATCACGTGATAAAAGTGGTATCACTTCGCCATCTTGTTAGTATTTTCTGACAAGCTGTCAAATTTGGCGTGCAACCTGAATATTTTCATTCTGTTTGTATTGTTTTAATTTAGGGCCATCTAAATTAGTTTGAAAGCGATGTCTTGTTCTTTACCTAACTGTTGCAGCAGGAAGTGCGTGAATAAGAAGAAATTAACCGGAATCACATTCCACAGGTAAATGTAA
>JAHWXV011001355.1:0-10576 GCA_024586415.1 Phrixothrix hirtus | reverse complement strand
AATCCTGACTTTCCTCAAGTTTGTACTTCTACGCTAAACAAATGGGTAAAAGAAATGAACTTTATCTATAAAAAACTAGAAAGTAAACCGATACTTATGGGGAAGAATAGTATAGCTTCTCAACGAGCGGACTACTTATCCACTATCAAAAGATACAAAAACGTAGGTTGGAATATATTTTATACTGATGAATAGGCCTACTGATGAAACATGGTGCGGCGCAAATCACTCTAAAAAATTTGGCTGCGTAGAAATTGTTACACCAGAAATTCGTGATAGCTTTTCTAATTACAGAGGAACCATTGAAGAAGTTAATGGGTACCGAGATGGATTCAAACGTCCGTCTGGGGCAGGACAAAGAGTTATAATTTTAAAAATAGGAAATGAAAATGGATTTTCACTAGGTTGTTTGAAATGCTTAATTGGTAAAAAAGGGTCAGACGGTTACCATGATGAAATAATAAACAGCATTATGAAGAATAGTTCAAGCATGTACTAACTGTGATTCCCGCAAAAGCAGTGATTGTTCTTGATCAAGCTCCTTATCATACAATGTTAGATCCAGATTTCCGCAATCCTACAACATCATGGAGGAAAGTAAGCATAATAGAATGGTTATTAACAGAAAATCACCTTTGCCCGAAGGAATTATAAATTTTAACAACTTAACGAGACCTGTACTGATGGAACTATTCCGCACATACAGCTTTCCGACAAATATTTGTTGGATAAAATTGTCAAAGATGTACAAGGGAATAATGTGAATTTTATGTGGATTCCAGTGGCCCACTGTGAATTTAATCCAATAGAATTGGTTTGGGTATATGTTAAAATTAAGGTAGCGAAGTCAAACGCGACTTTTAAAATAAAAGATGTTTTGAAACTTTGTTGATCAACCATGCAAAATGTACCAAAAGAAGTTTGGGCTAATTGTGTTAGTTATGCTATGAAAATTGAAGAAAAGTGTAGGGTGAAGGCAAATATCATTGATATCTCCATAGAACCATTAATCATTGATGTGCAAGAGGGTGATACTGATGAGGGAGGTGGTGAAAGTACTGACACTGAAATCAATGAAGACGATGAAGGAAACGTTTGTATGCAACTGTTATCGGAATATAAGACTTATTGTTTATTAACCTTCCGTGGGTTGGACTACGGTCTCAAAATGTTACAATTAAATATAAATAATACTTATTTCTTATATTACAGTCTCGATAAAGAATCGAACCGAAGTATTGTACTTTTTACTGTATTTTTTAAAACGCTTTACTATAAATTGTAAAAACGCATACATATGTTATAAATAAATTTTTGTTACATCTTGTATATATAAATAGTTAGAAATAAATAATTACATGCACGTAGGGTTTCTTAACAATTGTATTATTGTGCCACTTCTGAGTAATAGCAGTCTCTGGATCTTGAAACACTTTATCCACCTACAGTGTGGTTTTGGTTTACGCTCCCGTCTTCCACTCGCGGAATGTTTCCCGAGCGCTCTTTCGCATAAACTTTTTTATCTCTATAGGTCTTCACAATTTTTCTTTTAAGTAGATCTTTCCTTCTTACGTGTTAATTTCTCTACCTGTATATTGAGTAGAAAAAGTATTTTAAATATCTCTTCAAATGAGCGAAATAGAGTCGTTCGTAATTATTGATTGTAATTTCGTTATTGATAACTCGATAGCATTATGATTTTTTAAAACTATATAATAATGCTCATTCAATTATGTATCCAAGAATAAGCCACTTTGGATCAATGGTTTTTGTTAAATTAATTTTTGATGTTCGACATTCTTAAAAGTATCAATGAAAAACACATCTTTTAGAACATATTTTACATTTACCAGCGAATGGAACTTTGGAAAATTTTGAAATTCAGCATGCTTATATAGAACTTAACTGTTATGAAAATAAACTTGGCTTAATCTAAGTTTGTTTATTAATTTCTGAAATATAAGATTTGAAAGTAAACCGCCAATACTTATTATTTTAATAGTAAATTGGATTTATGTCCGGACTTCGTGCTGGCCATGCTATAGTGTGAATTTGAACCTCATGCGGGTAATTTCTTACAACTCAAGCAAGGTGATGTCGAGTATTATCGTGCATTAATAAAAAGTTGGCGCGGTATATGGTTGAAATGACAATACATGTTGCTCAAAGATGTCCGTTATATAGCATTCAGCAGTAAGCGTTTCATTATCTATGTGCACAAGTTCCGCGCGAGTCACCAAAGAAATACCTACCCAGTCGGAGATCGCCCTCTAAATAAAGTGGTATGGGAAAAGCTACATTGAGCATATCGTTGATTCAGTCGCCAATATACATGGATGCGTCTACCGTTATTGTAAATACAAAATCGCGGCTCATCCGCAAGCGTTCCTAGTCAGCCCCCAATCAATAGACACGTACCTTAGCAGAATTCAATTTGACGCTAATGTGATCTAACGTTAAAGATGGAACTTGAACAGGAATTGTAGGCGTTAAATTAGCTTACCTAGTACGTGACTTAATGGTTTCAGTGCTAAGTTGAACACCATGTACATTTTAAAACAGAATTTGTAGGCATTGGACTGCTTACAAAACGTTGTTTTAAAGCCGAACGTCGTTGAAACCTTTGTTTAACTAGAGTGGTTATTCGATATCTATCATATTCCGGTATACGTACATAGTTGATTGGCACCTAGCATCTCAGAATTATTTGTGCAATCTATGAATGGGATACAACAAAGTGTAGAGCAACACGTCGCTAACTCTAATATCCTTCGACCAGTACTATGACCTTTGGGCACATTCATCGCGAGTAAAATTACGTGATTCAGTTTACATAGTAAACAGTTTTAAATAATATAGAAAAAGTAGCCAACAAAATAAACAACAACTTGTGAATGTGTTTGTAACTTGAGCTACAGATTTGACGCTACAAAGACGATTTAATTCGAAAATATTTGATAAATAAATGATACGTAGAATGTCATTTCAAAGTGTGATATTTATACTATAAATTTAATTAAAACGAATAAGCAGTTCCAAAATTAATTTTTTGGAAAGGTGTATTTAGATGTTTAATTAATTATGAATTCATTTTTTTGTTGTTTAATTTATTGTTTGTATGGACGAGCAATTTTATCTTCATTAAACTAACCCGCAAGTAAGTCGTTTAGTATGGTTAACTTTGTGCTATTTGTGAGATGATCGTCTGTAACGCCTTTACGAATGTGTAATTAATCACGACGCATATTTAATATATAAATTTTTGGATGACTATTATACGCAGTATATTCACTGATAAATACAGTTTAATTTAATTTTCTCTATTAATTTATGTAAATAATACTTTTAATAAAAACACGAATAGAAGGGAAAATTGATTTAGAATAAATTAAAGTAACACCACGAGGGTAACTTATCGTATATATTTACCATTTATTTTCGTTTTAAAAACAAAACATAAATTGAATATGTTACGAATTCCTCAGCATTATCTTAAATTTGAATAAAATATTAGTTAGAATTAGGCCAGTTCTAATTGAACCCACATGGACTTGTGCCGGGCTTGTCAGATTTAATTAAAATATTTCCCTTTCTCCTAATTAGTAAGAGTGGATCTTATGAATTCCAATTTCCATAGATTTCTCTCTTCACTTTAATTTCGTAATCGTAAGATTATCCTCATTGTCTCAATCGGAAAACACTAAGGTTATTAAAAAGATAGCAAAAGGTAAGATCGAATATATAGTGCTTTCGTAAAGTAGGGCGTAAATTCCATAAAAACTGTCTAAATTTTTTTTGAAAAATTGCTCGGACATGTCAAACAATTAAAATAATTGGCAATTTTTTTGTATATTTTTTAAAATTTTCGGTCAGTTTTGAAAGAATTATCATCGGTATTTTTTTTATATAGCAACCCCCATTTTTTTATTAAGGAATTCAGCGTATATTTTTACGTACAAAAGGTTAAAATTGATGTAGGTCACAAGAAAATTTTCGAGAAAAATGACAATGATAAATTATAAAAAGCAACTACAATTAAGTGTTCAAACTGTGCGGCTTGTTTGTTATCATGAAAAACCAAATAATTTTTTTGAGGTCTGTCAGTGATAGGAATTTGGCATTTTTATTTGTCGGATAGTTTTCCTTAGTTGTCATTAAATATATGTAGCTACTGTCTTTGCAGTGTTTGTTAAGTGTTTACTTGATTTTTATATTTCTAAGAATGGTCAAGTTAAGTGAATGTGGAGGAATTGAAATGCTCAGCTTTGGAGAC
Organism: Phrixothrix hirtus; assembly: GCA_024586415.1. Classification (NCBI taxonomy): domain Eukaryota; kingdom Metazoa; phylum Arthropoda; class Insecta; order Coleoptera; family Phengodidae; genus Phrixothrix; species Phrixothrix hirtus. Next base: position 6,303 of record JAHWXV011001355.1, on the reverse strand, counting down.
AGAGTGCGCACCCAAAAAGAAGTAGTTCAATTATTCAATGAAGCTTATACTAATCGGCAACTCATTTGTCAAAGCACAGTGAGTAGGATTGAATCTAAATTCAGGGAATTTGGACACGGCCGTGATCTTGTTAAATTTGGTCGGTCGTCAATGAAAGAAGAAGATCAGCCTAACGTTTTGTTAGCAGTAGAGGATAATAATTACACCCTGCTTTCGGAAATTGCTACTATTTTCAATTTATTGCCATCTACCGTCCACAAGGTACTGATAAAAGGAAAGTACCATGCGTATAAGGTGTACCTGGTTCAGGAGCTGTCTTATGGCGACTTTGATCGGAGAAATCGGTTTTGTGAACAAATGGAAGAATTATGCTACAATGATGATAATTTTGTAAAGAATATCAGTTTATGATGAAGCTACATACCTGTTAAATGGTAATGTAAATATTGGGCTGTTGAAAATCCTCATTTAATGATGGAAAGTCACACTCAAGGAAATTCTAGGGCCTTATTTTTTCGACGAAAATTTAACCTGTTCGATGTATTTAGATTTCCTTTGGGACAACGTCGTCCCCGCACTAACAGCTTTGTACCCAAATCCATCTTCTTTCAGCAGGATGGTGTACCTCATCATTACGCAGCCCCCTCCCAAGCCTACTTAGATGAGATTTTCCCAAATCATTGGATGGGAAGGGGGCCGATTGAATTTCCAACCAGATCGCCAGATTTGACAACCCTGGACTACTTTTTATAGGAACACTTAGAGGATAAGATATACCGTAAGCGGCTAGTGAATTTGGAAGATTCAAAAGTCAGAATTCGTATATAAACTGGACATATCTCTCCAGAAGTCATCAACAATGTACAAAGAGAATTTTTTAATCGCCTTGGTTACTGTCAGCACGTCAATGGTGCACAGGTTGATCACTTAATGTAGTTAGTTTTTATAATTTAGCATTATCAATAAATTTTATGATTTTTAAATTTCAATGTCATTTTTCTCTAAAATTTTCTTGTCACCTACATCAATTTTAACCTTATTATACGTATGCAAATACACTGTTAAAGATACCATAATAGAAATGGGGGTTGCTATTTAAAAAAAATATCTATGACATCCTAATTTTTTTGGAAAATGACCGGAAATCTTAAAACAATATAGAAAAAAATGACGTATTATTTTAATTGTTTGACATATCCAAGCGATGTTTCAGAAAACATTTGGACATTTATCGAATTTATGCGTTACTTTATTAAAGCACTGCATATTTATGCAGTGCTTTCATTTAATCCCCAACCCGACGTAACTAGTAACTTTTTTAAATTTAGGAATATTTGTATTACAAAGTTAAAATTAACCACAGTTGGCACGTTGAGAGACTAGAAATGTAACTAAACATATGACAATCATTGTTTGGTTATTGCGCTGTCATATTTGTAATCTGTTTTCTAAGCTTTTAAAATAATACTATTAAATAAATCAGTTTTTTTCTAAACTAAAATATATCTACAAAATCCTTGTAAAGACGTAAGTTTGCTATTTTTTAAACAAAACTTAAGTTACCGGTTTTTTTTATTACAGTAAAAATGCCATTTACCCAAGAACGGGATGCTTTCATTTTAATGGCACACTTTCGAAGTGGAAATCGTAATGCAGATGGAACTTGGGTTTACTCTTTGAAATCTTGCATCGAATAATTCATTCAAAAATATCCTAATGTAAATTTTAAATACGATGTTTTTAAGCATCACAAATATGTCTTAATTAAACGATTTGAAACTAAGCATTGTATTTACAAAGGAAAACCAACTGGGAGACCGACAATTTTGACAGAAGAAGTGGTTATGAATATTCAAGAATACATAGAACGCAGTCCTAAAAAATCTTTACCGCAACTGTCACAACAAACTGGTATGTGTAATAAAAACATTTTTGATTAATATTTGACTAGTTACATACTTGCAGGTGTTTCTGTTGGAACATGCTATGAGGCGTTAAAGAGAAATCTTCACATGTATCCTTATAAAATTTCAGTTATACATCAATTATATCCGAAAGATTACCTGCAAAGAATACAGTATTGCCAGTGGTTTAATGCCAACTTTAATAACGATGAATTACTTGAATTTAACCTTTTTCACTGATGAGGCATGGCTTCATTTATCAGGCTATGTTAACAGTCAAAATTATCCTACAGGGGCTACAGGCAATCCTCATGAATATGTTGAAAGTGCATTATATCCTATTAAAATTGGAATTTGGGTAGTAATTTCCTGAAGGCGTATTATAGGACCAATAATTTTTAATGAAACGATTATTGCCGAAAGATATCGTACCATTAGTTTGCAACAGTTTTTTGAACAATTACATGATGACGAACTACAACACGGGAATTTTAGAAGCATAACCATTGATGAATTGCAACAAGTATTTAATCACGTGAAGCGCCGTATTAATCTTTGTATAGGAAATGGTGACCGACATTTTCAACATTTATTGTAAATTATACACAAAATAATTAATTTCTTCCTTAAGTATTATAAAATTATTAAATAAATTGAAATGTGTAGATTTGTTTTTTATTTTTGAACCTTCACGGGTTTTATAAAATAGATATTCATTCACAGGGCCGTGAAAGTGCATAAGAGCTTGGCACAGACCTGTTTAATAACTTCCATTAAATAATATGAATTTCTAATTTCCATATTTCTAATTTTAATTAGAACTGTAAATTAATCATGTAACTTTTTCATAAATCAATTTCTATTTTAATCGAAGAATTTGACATCTAAACAAATGCACATGAAATGTTAAGGAATTATGTAATAATATGCGGCATCGCCTTAATTTGGTTACCGCCCATAAATGATCACGTGGAGTTCGGGATTAAATGAAAGCACTGTATTTATGTACATCCCACTTGCAAGACTAACTAATAAAATAATATAAATTACGACATAATTTTAAGTGTGATGGATGTAACAAATACAACTTTCCTTTTATATTCAGTTGTCGCACGATTTACATTATTCCTAATATAAGCGAAGTAGTACAGCTCTGTTTGAAGAGATTGCTAGAAAAAATGGATATCGACAGCAACATTTCCGGTGGTTAGCCTGATTGCCATGAAGATAATGTTACCGATACTGCAATGGAATAGATTCATCAGCTAATAAAAAAGAACGTACTGATTTTACTAATACACAATAATTACTCGCTTTTTGGTAAAAAAAGAAGACTTGACCTAGTGGAATAAATATTTACTCAACCTGTGGGTGGGAACACGGAAACGTGTAATAGTTTGTTGCTTTTCAAATGTAAGCCTTCATTAAAAAAGTACAAGAACAAAACTACAAATTTTAAAATTATTTTGAAACTAATCGTTAAAATGTACTAATAGTTACGTAGATTAACAGTATCATTCTAAATTTCCTTCGTCAAAGAGCTACTACCCCAACAGATAAAGCGAAATAAAAGATTTATTAGGGTTTTAATGTTATTTCTGTGTTTTTAAAAATAATAGGCCTAATAGGAAAGACCTATGAGATAGATATGGTTCTGGTAGAGAAAAGATTTGACTGTCAATGGCGTAATATCATTTTCTGTTTCTTTTACGAGTATTATGATTTGATAGTTTAGAGACCAAGCTAGAGTGCTAAACTGTGGACCAACTGGCTCCTATTCTAAATATATTTCATATGATTATGAAGAATTTTCACAAATGTTATATAATATTTGTAAAGGCAGTTATGGATGAAGAATTGCATGGTTTCAGAGAGGGGGGCGATTTTCGACAATACATTCCTTCCGAACCTAACAAACATGGAATTAAAATACTTGCACAATCAAGCGTTCCTAGAATGATCTAGGTAGTATAGTTGAATGCACAATAATACCAAAATCTAACAACGGAAGAAGCATTAAGCATAAGCATAAAGAAATTCTGGCTGGTCATAGCCTAGCATGCGTAGAGATAGTTCAAAAAATAAAGCAGGATTGACATCAAAATGTGTTAATACAAAGAAACACCCTATCTTCTCAAGGTTGATCGGATATTAAAATGATTTAGCTATTTAACTAAAAATGTAATAACGCTGTCATAGCCTTAATCATGCCTTATGCTAGCTGTATTGATCAAACTACAGGAAAAAATCAATCCTGGTATGATCCCTAATTATGGTGTCGACACTTTTTATAACTAGTGTGCAAAATACAATATTTCACAAAATACTCGTAGATTGACTATGGCTACACTATATTCTCTACTACAATGAATATAGAGGAAATAAATTCTTAAATAATGCATAAATCAAACAATATTGACATAAGTAATTCAAAATGAAAACAAAAATCAGTAATTCGGATGCATTTATTGAGTAAACAACCGTCAGAGGATGAAGGGTCGTAAGTTTTATGTCAACATATAATCTAATCAATAACCACATTATGATAAATCGGTAACGAGCTGGTTCTAAAGGTTTCTGGTAGTTTAAGATAAAGCCATTGGTTAAAACCGATATCAAAATCAATTGCTAACACACATTGATTACAACATAATGTACAATTATGCTATCTGCTGGGGCGCTTGGGTAACTAAACTTGTTATGCGTGAAATAAACACCTAACATGGCCTATGTTACGTAAACAAAATAATTCGTTAAAGGTAGTTAACGTTACATTGATACACCCTATGTTTGTATTCATGACAGTTATTGATTTAAAAAATAATAAAGAAATAATCGGTATGAGCCTGTAATAAAAACACACGATTTCTGTTGTTGGCTAATGAATTATATTTTGAATTATTCTAAAAATATACGCAACAGATGAAAAAATAGGATGTAGAAAAAGTAAGAACACAAAATGACTTAACAGAACGGCCTTTCGCTTACTGCATCTTAAATTAAAAGTGTGAAGTTTTTCATGAACGTACCAAATTTCTCAAACTTTACTGCCAGTTAGTGAAAAACTAATTCAATATTTTTAGCGTTCTAGCCACAGAAATTTTACGATACAGAAGACAAAACCAGGCTTCTAATTATGAAGATAACTGGACAGTTTTTATATTACAGCTTTTTATAGAAGCAATTTTCGGCTAGCTGAATACTTAACCTGCGAGAAGCGTTGAAACCAGATTACAGATGAGTAACGAATTTACCTTAAAGCAGATTAATCTAATTTTCTGCATGTGGTACAACTGTTCATCTTAACGATAGCTTTCACTTGTTAAGTACTCCGGTAGTTCCTTGTTCTCAGGTTCGATTAATAACGAGTAGACGAAATTCGGTATTAGGAGGCTTTTAGGTCTTGAATAATTACAGCTATGTAGTTAGCAGAGTTATTTTGTAAGCCGGTAATCGTTGATAGGCTTTTATCAATAATTTAAAAGTAATGGATGTGTTAACTTGTTGCCTCGAAAGTAAGAAACCGCAACAGCAAGTAGCGATTTAATTATCACAGTGGCAATTTAATTGAATCAATAATGAAGATTTTCTTATAAAAGTACAATTTAAAGCGATGCTGAAAAGGTCTGATAGCTGTTGATAATGGAATCAGTAATCGATCAGAAAATGGTGCAGGTAAGTTGAAGTTGGCGGTTGTTGGAATAGAAATGGTAACTGCAACTGTGAATAAATTTGCCAAAGCAACTTATTTAGATGTAACGGTATAAAAGCTTCGGTTATATACAACGTCAAAAGCGAAGCTTAAATAATTGACTGGCTAATTACAGTCATTCTTTAAAATAAACCAAATAAAGGTGGCGGCTGAGGTTCGTATTGTCATGTGTTTAAAAACTATTAATAATTGATCAGATTTCAAATACTTATGTCAATTCGAAATTATGAAGATAGCTTTTTGATAATTTTAAATAGATTATTTTGATTAAATTTCTATACCTAAGGAGTGAAGTTAGTGATATCCCAGAATTTTGAAGAGTCTTCTTAAATTTTGAAGTTAAAAATGAATTGTAACCTCTAATTTTATCTGGTGCTCACATCAAATTCAAGACAGAAAATCTAGATGAAATGGTGTATTACTAGCAATATGTGATATTAGTCATATTAGTTAGACACAACTTCCAGCGGTTTCATAAATGGAGTTATAATTTCTGTTGTTCCACTAAAGCGTTAATTGCGATTTGTATAAATAGTCGTCAATCCACCAAGTTGCTTAAACTTATTAAGATAGCGTGTTGTTCATACATACAGTGGGTAAAAAAAGTATTCGCACACCCTGTTTTTTTGAAATAACTATATAGACAACTAAAGAATATAACTAAAATGTATTTTATAAATTAATAGG
>JAHWXV011001341.1:0-11786 GCA_024586415.1 Phrixothrix hirtus | reverse complement strand
GTTCACGTTTTTAACTACGCGTTTGAGCTGAGCCGCTAGAATTAGTTGTAACCGAAATTCCGATTACAAATAATTATTTTCAAAATTATTTAATGTATGATATTGAAGTCCATTATTATGTATACCACCGATTACGGGGTAAAGCAACACCATTTATTTAATGATTATCTGGCACGAAGATTTTTTCAACAACGTTAATCTACGGTGTACTGTAGTAACATTTTACTTGTAGAATTTTTCATTCAAAATTTAATTTGATTATCAGATTTGACTGTAGTATGCCAATTTATTAAATTGAGATATTTGTCTTTTAATGAAACAAAAATTTTACTAGAATCTATAGTTTTGTACCTGATTTTGCTGTATGGTTTAGTTCGTATAAATAATTTGAAACTTAATTTGATAATGTATTGCAGCTATAAAATTAACTTTTATATAATTCATTAATTATAAGTATTTAACAAAGTTTCAAATTTTGTATTATTCAATAATATTAAGAATTTTAGTGATTGCGTTACAGTAATTATAATGTAAGAACTTGTTAGCTAACTGTAAATGTCTGCAAGGCAGATGTATAGGAATTTAGTTGCCTTTTTATTTAATTAGGGATATGATACTTGACAAGTATTTACGAAAATGTAGTAACTAGGAAGACTTTTTTTAATGCAAATTTTGTTTAGTACCATTTTTAATTCGCTTTTCTGGCTTTAAAAGGAAATTTAATTATTTATTAATTTTTTCGACCTACATTGTTTTTGTTTTTGTTTAGATCAATTACACTTTTGGCCTTTTAATTTAACTAACTTCTTAAGACAATGTAAATTACTTTGAATTATGCCAGTATAAATTGACTATAGAATTTTGTTGAAATGTACCAATAACTAATAAATAAAATAAAAGGTGTACATCAAAACTTAATTTAATTGAAACTGTTTACAAGTGTTTCCGTGTCAATTTTAAAAATTATATCATCAGAGCAGAAATAACAATTAATTCATTTTGCAATTTTAAAATAAACAATTAAAATTCATTAATTCAGAATAATAGACAGAAACGAGAATAGTAAGGTATATCTATATACAAAACATTATTTTTGGAAGGTGCAAATTACTCGAATTTACTTAAGTTACTTGCAGCTCAAATGTTATGCTTTTACTTTCTAACAATAAAAGTTCCTTAGAGTTTCGAATTCAATTGTTCAAGCTGCCCGAACACAATTTCGGATTCATTTCCTGAAGTGTGGTAATGATTAAATTACCGAGATCATACATAAATTAACAAAAGCGCCTGAGATCGTATCCGTAAATAAGTTTCATGCAGTAGTGAAATTACTTTTAAGTGAAATTAACTCCAATTTTTCGTGATGTGCCGAATTAAATTTTATTTTGTCACAAAGAACAATTACTATTACTTAGTTTATATAGTGAAAATGCGAATTAATTTTATCCATTTTAAGTAAGAGTTAATACATTTTATATACCAAGTTGCGTATTTTTACGAAAGAATTACAACGTAATCAACATTTAACTGCGGATAAATTATTTTTAAATTCTCCTCGCGGATTGTGTCGTTTATTGACAATTTATGGGCCGAACAAATAAATTGTTCAGCGATTCCTAATTGAACATCCTTAATTGTAAATTATTTCGTATGAATCAAAGTAGAACTTATTGTATTTCATTTTTTATAATACAGATGCATTGAGTAATGATGTGAGCGAGAATTTTCATTTTGTAATTATAAGTTAACGATTACTTTAGATTAAGTATATAAAAACAGGTAACTACCAAAATTTTGAGTTATGCACAACCTGATTAACAAGTAAAATCGTTACGTATTGAACATTTGCATGTAATCTATATAGTTTCTTATTAAGTTTCCGTTTAGAAGTCCTGTTCATCTGGTTGAGATAATAATAATATCTTCATTAAAAACCAAGCAGAACCATTAAATATAATTTATCATATCGTTTAATTTATCATAATTGTTTTATCAAAGCTTAGGGTGAGATTTAGAATAATGAAATGGTCACCTTCTATTCTACCATCAAAACCTTAGAGAATAGGTTTATGCGAGTAGTACATCGAATTTAAGTATACAGCGTTAGCTAGGGATACCTAGGTGAAGACAGTAAGAATAACAAGGCACGACCAAGCAAATAGAATCATCAATTATAGCTGTATACAATTGTGCATAAAAGTCTTGATATCTTCATCGTCCTTAAACTCGATGCTTCCCAAAGCTTTTTTTAGAGGTCCAAACAAATGGAAATTTCATGGAGATGAATCAGAACTATAAGGGATGGAAAAGTGTTTTTCAATGCAATTTGGTCAACGTGTCTTTAGTCAGTTAGATGGTACGAGGACGAGCGGTATCGTGAAAGAACATGATGGGTCGTTTACATTCTTTTGTAAAAAGAGCATGTTTAATCTTTTCAGACAGCAGTTGACAATGAGGTCGCATTCATGGTTCAATGATTTGCCAAAAAATCGGCAAACAAGACATTTCCTGCATCTCAAAACAGCGTTGTTACAATATTTTCACTGAAGTAACAGCTTTCGCTTTTTTGGGGCCTGTCGATGTGTTGTGTTTCCATTCTAAACTTTATCGCTTGCCTTCTGGGACAATGATGAACCCAAATTTCATTACAAGTAAGCAAATATTTAGAAATATTTGTCCTTCTTGTTCAAAGCGTCTTCTGTTTTTGATCTAAGGAAAGCAGCCTTAGGGCCTGCTGGCACAAATATTTCTAAACTTTAATTCTTCATGAATAATTTTTTCAACATTACCAACACTTATTTTCAGTAATCTTGACAAATTATGCATAAAAATTTGCCTATCATGACGAATAAGCTCACGTACTCTTTGAATCTGCACACGAACGATGGGTGTTCCAGGTTGTCTAGAGTGCGTTAAATATGCGATGCCTTCTCCGCCAATCATGCGGTTGGGCTTTTGTAACAGTACACAAATCTTCTAAATAGATTGGTACATTAATAAAAAACGTCATTTTGAATGCCATAAATTGCATTAGATGTGGTATCAAAAATTTCGGGTTAAATTTGAACATACCTTATAGAAATGTAATTTTATGATTGATCGTATCGAACGCATTACTACTCGGTTGAACGATAATTTCGATTTCTTTAGACTTAAATGTTATTATTTTAAACAAAAATTACCACTAGAATTAATGAATAATTAATTCCTTCCCAACATTCCGTGTGTTTTTCGGCCCCAAGGCAATAAAAACCCCCCAGTATGGACGTGAAGAAATCGTCCAAAAAAATCCTTAATTCGTTATCATTGTTGAACGAAGCGTTACGAAAATTGTCGGAACTGATCGGAAGAAATCAAAATCGGACGGCAGAAGGTCTGGACGTGGTAGCGCTTTCTAACCAAGCGCGTCAATTGTCAAATTTGATGTGTGAAGATTTGTACTGTCTTGTTGCAGAAGAACGTTATATCGGCAATCCGGCTTTTTTGTTGAATTGTTTTGATGCGACGTTTCATTTTTTCATCGTAAACTGCCGCGTTCACTGTTCCGTTGTTTGAAAGAAGCTCATAGTGGATTATGTCTTTCCAATCCCACAAGACGCATAGTATTGTTTTCGGAAAATGAAGTTTCACTCTTTGACGCGGCATCGCTTGCCTGCCTAAGCTGGCTCATTTTTCATCGCCGGTAACAATTGGGCAAAGAAATCTCTATTTATGTCCATGAGTTGAGCAATGACGTGCGAGAAAATCGGCGGCAACGTGTAGTTTTCGCCCTAAAGATGTGGAATCTATGCGCCAAGCCTGTGGTCCTTACCATCGATTGGAGATGGATACAAATGGTGTTTTTAGTATAGCCGAGACCATATCCGCCAATTCTACTATTGTTTGATGTGGAGTTTTGTGTATAAGCTGGTTCAATCGTTCTTCATTAAACGCAAACGGTCGACTGGAGTGCGCCCCATCCTTGAGGTCGAAATTTCCATTTTTAAGTTAGTCCTTCAGCCATAACATCATTGCTTTACACAGCACAAATATCGCGATTCGTTGTGACGCCCAGGAACCTTGATTAATCTCGAAGAGGAGAAGGTGCCGAAAATGTCCATTTTGTCAACTTAACATTCCATTACAAAACGTTAAAAATCAAGAAAAATTATAACAAATAAAAAAACCAAATACACTGTGTTGTAGAGCAAAATTTCCTCTTTAAAATATTATATAATATAACCCCAATATTGGAAATTTTATTTGTGCAATTTTAAATTTAAGAAAACCTCACGAAATTATCGTACAACCTCAATATTTCAACCAAGATTAAACCTGAAATTTTGTTTTGAGCTGTGGCTTCGATATCTGTAATTTTGGCATCGCAGACGGACAAATATGACAAGGCTGAAATTTAGACTGCAATTACGGTAAAATGTTTCGAATATTCAGGTAAGATCTAAAAATTTAGAAAATAGTGAAGAATACTAATTAATCGCAAATCTTTGAAATCTTCTGGCAATGGGATCACTTCAATTTCTCTTCTGCCTAGCGGAAAGTAGGTAGCAGATAGGTATGCGTTCATAGTACGCGTAATATAAGGAACTAGCAACGTTATTGCTGATATCATCTATCTCATACCTCTGGTAGTAATTGCCGATAAAATTTGAACAACGTGATCATTAGTACTAGATTCAAAAGAAAACTTTTTACCTGGGTCGGGCTTAGAATTATTCTTGTAGTGTTTTGCTAATTCAAGGTTTGGTGCTTTAAAAAGTTTAATAACAGATTCAATCAGGTCAGAGTATTCCATCTTATTAGCACTTCGGATTTCCTTTCATATTATTGTCTTTGAACAGGTAGCGCAAACGTATTTCAGCAACTATCCGATTATGTATATATAGTGTGGCTCGAATATTGAAGTGTACAGTAACGTTCGAACTTGCCCGACTCCACTCAACTTAGATGGCCCGATATTTGGATTTCTCACTCGTATTTCTCGATTAGGTCGTTTTAACAAATTATATCGTAGCAAACGTATACATTTTGGAGCGCCAAGGCGTGGACTGCTGCCCTTTTTGTCTGTAATAAAGGGATGCATTAGAGATTTGTGCAAAATGTAGTTGATATTATTTTAACAAATGATTTGATACAATGTGTACAGTGTTCACAATGTACAGTGCCTGAGAAATTTGTGAGAATTGTATGTACATTAATTGATTTAAAAGTAATTCTTTTTGCATATGTGTAAATATTTGAAGTACAGCTTCCTACTTTATATTTTGTTTTATTTTATTTTAATTCTTCAATAATTAAATGAGTACTTTCAGTTATTGCTGTTTGTAACGTTAATAATGAGGATGAAACAAAAACATATCTCATTATAATTAGCTAAGTGTAGAAACAAGTTGCTATATTTTCCAAATTCACGTACTTTATTTATTTGAAAATAAATAATTGCTACCTTTTATTTTATTTTTAAATAATAATAAAAAATAAGTAATACAAAAGTAAATAATCCTATTATTTAGACGTGAAACGTAAATCTAACGAATCTCCTTCCGACCTTACATTAATTACAGTTTTAAAATATTTTTGTAATTACTAAAAATTGGTTACGTTCTAAAATTTTGTAATCACATAGTTAATGTGAAATTGAAACATCCGGCATACATTTCAATTTAATTAAAATATTTACTAAATATTGTCTCGTAACCTTTTTTCACTCCGCGACCGCATTCAGTTTTACTTTAGTGTAAAATCTTATTCAAACATTTTAATTAATTAAATCACAACTACTTCTATTCATTTTTATTATGTGTTCTTGTAGTAGCGACTCTATTTTATCTTATAACTTTAACAATTATTATTTATTATTTTCGTGTGAGTAAATGATTTGGATTGCTACTTTAAGTTACTCAATCTGTGATCAATTTATGTTTATCAACCTATTTTATTTTGATCCAGTTTTTAGAAATACGCCTTTAATTTAACATACGGGGTGATTTTAAAACCCACCGACAAACTTGAGGCATACACGCGGGCATACTTTTAAATCAAGAGAAACAATTTTTTTTAAGGAATTTCTAGTCGTTTTCATGAAAATCGCTTTTAAAATAAAGTTACCGAATTGTTTGAAAGTCACTACAATAGTGGACAACTAAATGTGTCGTTTTAAATGAAGCAGTTATTACGTCATTCTAAAACAAACTGTAAATAAATCGGAGATATTAACTTCATTTATACGCTCATCTTCATTTAAAATTATCAGAATTTTATGTTTCGTCGCACGAACAATAGTATCCATGTTTTTTGTTACCAAAGTGTAATAATTTTTAGTTCTGTGCGTTTATTAATGTAATTACATTTAGGTTTAAGTCAAACATCGTATTTGTGTAATAATGAATAGAGTAACTAATATTCAATTGACAGACAATGATTTACTTTATAACAAAGCGTTGCGTTAATCGACGGCGTCCGCATTATACAACGTTTACGCGAATTTTGTAAATCGCTTGTAAAAAGGTAAGCGCTTCAATGCACATTCTATTGATATTATCTCTAATTGTACGTTGAGAAAGGTTAAGGAAAATATTTTTTCATTCTAGAATGTAATAGACGAAACAAATGCAGTTCAACTGTTTTGATTTTGTGTTTATAAAACCTACATTCAGTGTAATTTATACTCGTACACTAATAATAACAGTGAAAATCCTTTACAAATGTTTACGGATTTTTAAAAAATTAAAATGGTCTAAAAAGTAAATTATCAAAATAATTGGCGATGGTCTCTAGTATATGTTTAAATAAACATTAAATGTTCAATTTTCGTTTCCATAAAATATGAACGAATAAAATTGTAGACTATTGTGAATTGAACTAGGTTATTTTTACAAAAATAAACAAATTCAGATGTAGTAATTTGATATTATTGAACAAGTTATTTACTCTGATACGTAGTAGACATAATTCATTTGTATCTACATTTCTCGGAAATTTTCAAATTGCGAACATTTGCAATTTTTTCCAAAAAGGTTTTCTATTTTATGGAATATCCTTGTTAATGGACGTGGTTAGGCCTCTACAGTACCGTGTTAAAATTTGTCGGTGGGTTTGAAAATCATCCTGTATAGATTTTTTATTTTAATGGTGATATGACGTGAGAGAAGCCCTTAACCGCACAACATGTAAGGATAACACTACAAATGTAAGATTATTGTCGATGTAATCTAAAATCAATAATAAATTGTATTTCTAATCTTTATGTATTGAATATAATAAATAATCTCTAACAAAATACAATACAACACCAATTTCGTAAATAACATGTTGGCAACCATGCAAAACATCACCACCCGTTACGCGAAAATGTAACTAGAACTTCCATAACAAAATTATTTTAATCTGTTTTAAAACGACATCACTAAATTGGGTACTTTCATATATCGGAAAATGCTTTCTTTTTTTGATAACAATGAAAGTAAACCGTCACAGAAATTCGTTTGTAATAATAAAACATCCAAAAATAATCAGAAAGCTGTTTAAAATACTTCACAAATTTGAAATATTTACGAATTTAATGGCAGTATTAAGAACGTAACGTTATTGGTCGTGTATATTGTCATGAGCCAGTAGACAGAAACGCAACTGTTAGTTCTTTATAGGTGTTTACGATAATTAAACCGTTTCATACCGGTAGAAATGTTTTATCTCCGTTGTATCATAAAAACTATTAATGAAAGATATAGAAGGAATACTGTATCGGTGTGAAGCGGTTTAATAATCGTAAACACCTATTGTATATCGTCACAATATCTAGTATATTCGACGTTATACAAAGCAGATCCACAGTGTAGTTTTGTAAAACTAGCTTTAACGTTAGTAATTGTGCAGGAACAGTTTATTAAGCCATTTAGTAATGCAAAAAGGATATGTGAAGGCGATTTTTATACTAGGAGAATTTCTTAAAAATGATTCGCGGTTCAACTTAGAAGAAATAAGAGGCGCCAAGGTACAACCGCAAATAGATGAATACCGTTGCTTATAATAAATTAGTTAAATACTGCAAAATTGTTTTTAAAAGTCTAACTACTTATTTTAAGTAATTAATATTTATTTTGTAGATCATCAAGAAAGTCCTATGGTGATAATGCTATAGGATATGTATAATTTAAATGGAACAATAATAGTTGTATTGTAAAAGCAAGGTTATGTCCAGAACACCGAATTCACAATATTATAAGGTGTTACTAACAATAAATTAAACCGAATATTCAGTGTTACGATTGTGCAGCATCATCGGATAAATTATTGTAATTGATATGATAACCATAATGGTACATATAAAAATTATTGCAATCCAGTACGCTGTAAGCATGCGTTAGCATTATTAATGTGGCTCCTATTAATGTTACGTGTTATTAGAAAAGGCTCGCTTGGATACTGTTGGATATACAATCAAATTTATAACATGTAGGATTTTGAACATGCATTTATTTTTACAATGAGGTACGAAACACCACGTATACATTTTTTAAAGTGTCATATGCTATTTGTGTTGTACAAAAGAAACTCCGCCAACGTGTTTTAGAAATGTTTACCATTTAGGACCGGCTACCCAATTCCCGGCATAGAGCGCTACTGGCTGATGACGTCACAAATGACGCCAAATTCGGAAATTCAAATTTTTGAGGCGTACGAAAAGCAATAAATTATTTAAAACCACGAATATAGCTAAGGACTGCTTCAACATGTTATATTTTTACAAAAAAAGTAGGTGAAAGTTCCCAATTGTCAACTACGACGCCAATCAATGTTAAAATAAAAATTCTTTAACCTTGCATTTGAAGTTGACTCTGAATTTGGATCTGTGTGTTTCATTCATTAGATTATAGAGGCTAAATGATAATGAGCGCCACCGACATCTGGGAATGATTAGGCTCAACATAAGGGTTTTACATAACATTTTCATTTTCATAAGTAATAATTAACGATATTTCCAGGAAATACGTGACCTACTTAAATTATTTTTGTAAAAACAATTACTTACAATGTTATTTGTGCTTTCCACAGGCTTCGTCCTTAAATGCTAGTTTAAACGTTTAGAAGGTTTCAGTAAATCTTTTCTTAAAATGTGCTACAAAATTTCGCACAAAAGCGCTGCTCGTAAAATGCCACATTTCCAATAATCGAATAAACTTTTTCCAGCAAATGGGCTATAAAATTAAGTAAGAGAAAATTTTCCAATCTGTTATTTTTTTAAAATATAAGAAATAGGAGGTTTCCTTTAATTTAGAAATATACATAAATATAAATTGATGAACTTTAATTCTTAAAAAATATAACGCATTTCTAACAATATTCTAATTGTCTCATAATAATTTTACATGTACGCATCTACCAGATACGAAGTGTTTCTAAGTTTATGGATATTACGGTAAATAACGTATCTTTGGGGATACATGATTTCACATATTCAAAAAATCTAGGATATCATATTGAAAGTACAGCTTCCGATTTGAAAAGTATGATGCTTTCCATTGCATTTAGAATGTAGGTCTATTTAAATTTTAAGAGGAATGTGGTTATTACTTTCGCATTGTTTATGTATCTACAAAATCAGTTAACTGACTAGAAATTTAAAAGGTGGTACACCAAAATGCACTGAGTAAGTCGAACAAATTAAATAAAGTTTAACAAACTTAATTAAATAAATTTAATTAGTGTTAGTTTAATGAATTTCACCTACTTCCTTAATTGCATAACTTTTGTTCAAATTTATTTTTATGTAATCAATTAATATGACCTCTTTGGTATAAAAATTTAATTAATTACAATTCATAAATTATTTTAAAATCTAACAATAAGTTAAAATTAAAATTGTAACCAAGTGAATGTACAGTAACACTACCTTACTCCTTATAAAATTAAATGAAATCTGATTCTTCTTATTACGATTACTGTTCGTTTCACATAAGAAGTACACAACCCCCACATTCAATATAACCAAACTTGTACCTCAATATATGTAAGTTACCGTTGATGAATATGTGAATTGTACTCTAGTCGAGTAAGCCATAAAAATTCAAACAATACTTGAACAACAAAGTTGCGAAATAATATTTTGCCTGCTTTGTCAGGATTAGTAATTTGATAATTTGGCTAATTTTGAGATAAAGGAACAATAATTTTTTAATTGAGCAAAAGTCATTAAAGGAAATATTAGACATTACTTTATTACGTAACTTTTACTTGACGTACGCAATTTCTTTTATTTACCTTAAGAGGTGTACGTCAATGGCTTAATGAACAAATACGAGACAAGTAGATTTCTAAATTTATTAAAACTAAAGCCAATTGCATCAAACACAAAGAGTGTGCGTTAAACTATTTTATAAATGAAAATGTTTCAGGAACGAACATTAATTGTTTGTTTTCAAATGATTATTTAAGCGTTTGGATATAACCTAGATTATTAGTCTAATACGTGTAACTGTTTAAGTTTCATTCAAGCTTATAAAATTTGTTAAATATTTTACGACACTAATTCTAACAATATAAATTAATTCATCTAAAATAAAATTTGAATAGTTAAAACAATTTAAAAATTTTAAATTTAGTTTATTTAAATAAATTGATAAATAGAATGTCTACGCTACGATTGAAGAATTCTAAATTTTGTCAATCAGCCATTTTGATGGACGTTAGATAAAGTATCGACAAACACTAATGGTAGATGAAAATTCTTTAGCTGGAATTATTGTTGAATGGGCCACCCTCTCTGCTGTATTCTGAAGTATCTGCTTCAATCTTCATTGCAGCACTGATGCCTTGTAGTTGACGATAGTAAACTTCACATTTTAATTTGTTAAAATGCAGGATTAAATCATGTAATGTACTTTCAAATTTAGTTATACCATATCTGGGGTATATAAACTTTCCTTAATTAATCACAATTCAAGTTTAATATTGTAACGAAACCAGTTATTTGTTTAAAAGTCTTTATTTGCACGTATTCACTCAAGTATTTAATTTTCAGTAAAATAATAAAAAAATGTATATTTCTATTTATTTATAACAGCTATTTAACAAGGCAAGATTCTAACCAAAACATAACTCTAAAAGAATTTAAACTGCATTTATATAGAAAGGATTATTATGGAACAGGCAGGTAAAATCAAGAATAAAATTAGTTATAAGGCCGATGTAATAAATTTTAATACCATGACTTATTGAATTGATTTAAATATAAATTGCAGGGATATTTCATTTGTGATTACTTCATTTATCCTAGTTCTATGGAACGTTCTGGCATATTTTAGAATCTCCTACTATTTCTAATTTTGTTACACTGTCCTCTCCTTAAGTCTGTTACGTTTCGTAACAACAACCTCGAACTTTGCTCTTACAAATACCGGAATTTGCACTGAGATTTATACTTGCAAGCCTATTTCTTGAAAGAGCGGCACTCCGAAATTTCGTTGCTGGTGGAGTTCCCTTTGGATTCCAACTACACACTAGGATCTTGATACCAATGCCTCGAAACATGCTAGTTAAGCTGGTTTAGACCGGAACTCACATTAGGTACGGCTAATTTTCTACCAGCACCGGCTAACTTCTGATAGGACAAGGCTTCCGTCACGAAGTAGTAAATGTTTCCAGTTCCTTGGCGATGGAGGTGCGTAGGTAACCAACCTGTCCAATTTCACGATCTTGCTGCTGCATTTTTTCTACGCCACCATACCTCTTTTTAAATTCTGCGATGCCCCTGGATATTTGGACGTCTTTTGCGATACAATGAGCCAGGG
>JAHWXV011001225.1:0-14597 GCA_024586415.1 Phrixothrix hirtus | reverse complement strand
TATATATATATATATATATATATATATATATATATATATATATATATATATACATATACATGTGAATCTGATTAGATTACTATAAAAATTTTTCTTTTTATTTGTATGTAACCGATAACTGAATCTCCATAGCTTTCTCTTCCTGAACTTTAAAATATGATATATTTTAATAAACAAATTCTAACACACATTGTTAAATTTTACTACTAATTAAATGAAATAAAATAATCTGCGCACAAGTTTCCTCATTCATATATAATATCTTTTTGTTTTAAGAGGTTTTTTTTATCAAAGGTTACCATTACATTCATTCAAATCTACTGACGTGAATGAATAGCGCACATGCTATTGTGGGTGTAGCATTTAGGCGCCAGCAATCGGCGAACTTGTGACTTCAAATCAATCAGAGATCATTTAAGCGGTTCAAACAATTACCAAACTTCACTTGAAAAATTTTTTACATATCAATTACTTTATAATATTAGTTTAAAAATACACATGTAAAGTTTTTACGTAGATCCTTATTGTAAAATCATTCTAGATATATAGGGTGTCCCAATATTGCGTAAACATGCAAATACTACGTATACTTATGATTAAAATATGTCGATTGAACCAACTTATGCATACAGGTTGTCCCAAAAATAGACGACATCGCGAAAACTGTGGAAACTTTATGACTTGTAGAGCACACTTCTCCTATAATTTTATTTTCAAAATTGTTGAAAATTTAAATGATATAATTTACTCTAAATACAGTCTTGCTACTAAATAAACGGAATTATGCATTGAACGATAATAAAAATGTACTACTGCAATTTAATACTGGTTAAAATAACACTAATATTTGTTTAGGACGTGCTTGTAGTAATTAGACCTATAAAAGTTCATTGGCCTTTTTTAAATATATTTTTGTTTCAAATTGATTGCTACCAAAATTATTGTTAAAATCAGAAGATTCTAAACTGTTTTATCTTAAATTTCAGACCAAATTAATATAATTAATTTTCTTATGGAAATATTCTAAACATACCGGTTTTTTTACGCTGACAAGTAACAATATTATTCCCGAAAAATTACTACTATATACAAAAAGGACATCTGGAAAATACCTTATTTATTTATTTATCTTGCTTTGTAAGAATGATTTTTAAATTTTTCGCTTACCTGATAGATTCGTGGACCGGAATTTAAGAAGTATTGTTCTAAAATATGTCAAGTAAACTAACAAAATTATTTTTAATCTTATCTTTTGGAATGTATGTATATTTTCAGAAACTAACATATGTTCATGATATACCGATGAATAATATACATGAAGGCCAACAATATTGCTAACCGACACGGTGCGGGCGCACACTTAATATTATATTTTTTATTTTTCGAAAACTACATTTTTAGAAAACATTTCATAAGCAAATTTTATCCTGCAGGTCATAAGGTACCCACAGTTTTCGCGATGCCAGTTATGTTTGGGACGCCCTCTATATCTAACTGCTTCATTTACGCTCTACGGCTCTAAAGTTCTTTAAAATCCATTTTTAACCTAACTTAGAAACGCGTAATGTGGGTTGGGTATACGTCGTATTACTACAGATTTTCTATTATCTGCTGTGCAGAGAAGCTTAGAAAATGTCCAAGAAGGATAAAAACTGCCCCCACCTCTACATTAATTCTATCATAATTATTTTGAGAACGATTTTTCCAAAGAAAAGAACGTATCTCTCATAGTTTTGTAGAGAAAAAATGTTTTTCACAACACCAATCTCCAAGAATTTTGGCGTTTCTTACGATAACTTAAAATCCACACTGTTGGCAAAAACAACCAGTTCGACACAATTCATATTTTCAATAAATTGGCCAGTTTTTGAAATTCGTTCTTCTTTTCGATGTGTTCCTGTTATTGTTTTTGTTGAAATAGAAGGTTACACTATTAGCGAGCAAAAGTATATGTTGCTAATGCTTAGTTTGTACCAAAGTAACTATCGCAAAACTGTCCACGTGTATCAAAAGAGGCGTACAAGTCGGTAAATTTTAAACCTGCGGGCTTTTGCGAACATTTAGCACCTACTTCGAGAAATATAGTGACTGTAACCCTTAAGAGTTAATGCTGAAAAATCCCGACACGCCCGAATAGCTTAAAATAATGATGATAATCCTGGTGCTAGTACTGTAATAATACAAAATCAAATATGATTGTTAACCGGATTATCAATGAACAACTCATTTGTTTCATTCAGATTCAGCTCTTTGAAGAATTACTGCCTCCCAATCATCTATTGTGCTCAAGATTTGCACAAATTTCGTTAGAAACGTAGAACCGTCGATTTGGCACTTCTTAGTAAAATTTTGTTCACTGATGAATCATGTTTTACACGACGTGATATGACAGATTTATACAATGAACATGTGTATGCTGACGAAAATCGGTATACTGTAAAAGAAAGATATTTCCAAAAAAAAATCAAATTACTGTATGCATTGGAATTGTTGACATCTTTTTCGTTTTTTCTTAGGTTGCCCGATGGCTTAGAAGCCAATCTCCCGCTATCTACATTTTCTTCAGCACACTTTCTCTTTATTAAGAACTATCTCTTAATTTAAGACGAGACATGTTTTTATGCACTCTGGCGCGCCACCTTATTTTTCACCATAATCAGTTAGCAGACAGATAGATTGGCAGAGGTCGAAAAGCTTCTATTCAGTGACCACCTCGTCCGCGGGATTTACGAGATCAAAATCGGCAACGCTGAGCAACTATGGAATACAATACAAAATGCTATAAATACGTTAAAAACTTAGAGTATTATGAGAAATGCGAATTTTTTTTGCGCCTTGTTGATATCTGTAGGAATAAACCTGGTGGTCATATCGAACATCTGTTGTGGAAAGTCTTTCATCTAAACTTTGTGTTAGTATCCCCTACAGTGACAAACTCAAAAATTATTCTTGGATCCGTGTTATAAAGTAAATTTTTTCCTTTGAAGCTATGAGAAGTACACTGTTTTTACAGCAGACAAAAAATAAAATCAATAGATGTGTATTTTCTCTAAAAACTCCTTAGAATAATTATAACAGATTTTGTGTAGGTGTATGGTAGTTTTAACCGTTCTCAGCACTTGTATTTACACTCCACATCTTATACAAATCGGATCATGTGTTCCTAAGTTATGTTAAAAACGAATTTAATGAAAAGGTTTGGAACGTTCTCACGCAGGAAAACGAACCATTTTGGTGTATAGATCAGTTTGGTCCAATCGACTTATTTGATCTCAAGAATACGTGACAGCTGTATGTCCACAGAATATTGGGATATCCTATATTTAATGTCGATTGCATTGTTAAGGTGACGTTATCACCATACGTGCTTTCTGTCTTGAATACCTTAAGGGCCAATTCACCTAAGAATTCGGGTTGAAGGAGGTTATTAGCTTTGTTATGTCATATCTGCGAATTAGGTGTGTTGAATCAATAAGATACAACGAACCTTTTTTTGTTTTTTATTACTATTGTCCATACTAATCGATAATCATTTGGAGACCTTTGTACTCCTTGGCAACTTAAGTGCTAGACAAAATTAAAGTTTTCCCGATAAATTTCGTGTCGACAATTATTTTGCGAGAAGTTAATCGTTTAATTGTATATCTTTTAGCAAAGAAGAACGCTAGTATTTTAATTAATTCATGTTAGAAGTCAAGGAACATCGATTACCTCCCGTGCGTCAACTACTGCGAACCATTGCCATTTTAGAAACATTTTAACGGGTATTCCAATAGCATATATCGGATAGTTTTCGATTATATATGCAAAATAGCAACACTGTTCGATGTTTGGGTTATATATCTGCCATCTGGAGTTCATTACAATTTTAGTCATAGAATTATATGGTTCCAACATGACTTCATTGTGCTCAAAGTTTAGAGGCAGAATTCTTTCACGAAATAGTGATACCGATTGGTCTAATATCCTGGGGTCTCGAGCCGCTGGAATATTTTCTTTTGAGCCACGTAAAAAGCATGATATGTTAATTAACCACAAAGAATTCATTAGCTACAATAAACGATGCGACGTATAATTAATGAAATTCCATCATAACTATGCTTAGACAAAAAGGTGGTTTCGGTTCAAAAGTACCGCAGTGGGCTTTTGGTCGATATCATTTTCCATATATAATTCTAATCGAGCATGCTAAGTTTTCTCAATATGTATACTTTTTATTTTATAACAGGATCCTGACCACTGCTAGAAATCCGTGTTTAATTTTAGATAATGCTCTCTTGTATAGATGTAAAATTATTTTAATTGTTAATACATTGAGTTAATTGTTATTTAAATCTCTTATTCATTACTGCACATTTAGTACTAGCATTTTATTGACTACAGTTAAAGAATAAGTATGTAGTGTGAGTAATTTTAAGATAAGGCAGCCAATATTCAGTAAATTGTAAACGAATGTTTGCTAGACGTATTGCAAATCGCGATTTTAATTAAAGTTGAATCAATTTTTTTGACTAATTGCATTTTCGGCTGTCGATAATTCTCTCTGATCTAGTTTCGACTATTAGCAGTGGCACAACCAAATATCTTGAATTTTAAGGGTAACAATTTATCACCTATATATTCTTAATTTGAACAACCTCTGATATGACTCAGCTACCCGGTTATTTAAAATTCGTAGGCCATTTTGCTTCCTATCTACCCAAGAAGTTTAATCGAGATAGAGCTATAATTTTAATTCCAATTGTTAGTATGATAGTGGCTGAAGTTTCAGGGTGCGAAAATTTCCTTTACCCTTACATCTTCAACTACTATGATCATTTTGCCATGCCTGCCTTCTAACTTTAAGTAGCGATTTTTATCTGAGCAAGACATGTTTTAAATTTTACTGAAAAATTACTGCTCTTGGTAGAGTTTCACAACCCCTACGTTTAAACTCAGAGACAAACATAATAAATAGTCACTGATGACGGAAAAATCATAATTTTCTACAAAGTTTTCTTTCTGAAAGGCCCTGAATTATTGTATAAAATTTCTCGAACTGATATTTCAGACACATTAACTTCCTTCGCGATACATAAAAACTAAATTCTCAACTTTCTCTATTCTTTCCTCCAAAAATTGTTCAGACCTTGAATCGTTCGGAATTAAATCTTTTATTCTAGGTAATTATTTAGGTCAACATGAAATGATACTTGGTCTCTCTTTTGCTTATTAATTTGGTTCAATTACGATCTTTTGTCAAAAATACTATAACTCCCAATGTTTTTTCTCTGAATAAAATTGTCACTATAAATTTTTCTGATCAACAAATATAGCTTGCTGGTAAATTATCATAAATGGTGAACAAAGATTTGATACTGGCAAATTCTTTATTCTAAATTGTTGGCCTTAAATGATTGGACATTCAGCTATCAATCTACATCGGCTAGAAAGCTCTCAATCACTGTTACTATTTCTATCAAACCAGTTAATAGTTTCTTTTGCTCATCGAATTAATACTTAAGCATTTCACTTGAAGAGTTCCTGATGAAGAATTCGTATACTGATATAGGTAAAAATGAAGTTAAATAAAGGTTTAACTTCTTCGGCTTTTGTTTCGTTTTAATTTTGTTTATTTTAATTTTAACGTGCTGAAATACAACAAAAATCTCCTCCTTCCCGAAAAAGAGAAGATGTATACTGAATGAATTTAATCACCACGGTATCATGTAAACGAGCATACAATACCATGTTCCTTCGGGTTCAACTCAATGTTGAGACACGTCGAAGCAGGAAGTTTGAAGTTAATTCCGAAGTACCCATTTTGGCATGAAGCTTTTCTAAGTCTACTTTTCCAATAAATCCATCTGTAGAGACTCCCAAGATACGCACAGCATTCTTCAATTTTACAAACCATGGTTCCACTTTTCAGTGTGCAGAAGACTACTTTTCCTCCTCCCTATGCAACATATTAAAACAAATCGTTGGAAAAATGAGCACGGTATCAAAAATGTTCAGAAGTATTAATCAAAATAAGAAAATCTATCCCTTTTAATTCGCTTTTAACCAATTATCTTATTAAACGTGACCGGATCTTAAATCATAATCTTATTAAGTGATATAATTTGAAAACAATATTAAAAACAAAGACCTCAGAAATGTGTTTTTTGAATTTAAATGTCGCGGAAAGCATTATTAATACTAATTCTACTTTTCCGGTACTTTTTATTATTACGTGAGTTTAAATTAGTTTTTGATGGCCTTATAAGTACAATTCTATTGTTAATGAACTAAACATCTTCAAAAATATAATTTCACTAAACAACAGTTTCCCTATTACTTCCAGCGGAAGAGATTGGTTTAAGCATCTACTTTACGCAACAATGGATGATTTATAACATAACAAAATCGCAGACAATGATCAAGGATTTATCCAATCAAACTTTTAATTAATTCTTTCGTTTTAATATAATTCTAAACGCTTGTGGTCTCCCATTACAATGAATGGATAAACGTGAATTAAATTCTATATTTTAAAAATAATTGATCAAGAAGAGAGATCGCGAAGCATTTCGAGAGTCTATAACGGAAGTCATAATTGTTTAGTATAATGTATTCCTAAAATGTACCTAAAAACAAGTTTAATAACTCTTTAATGGTCAAAATCGCTGTTCTCACGTTCACAACTATATTGCTATTAAATGTAAAAAATACTAAAGATGGCCGCCGTCACATTTGACGCCCCCATAATTATCGACTGCATTCTAAGCTAAGAAAAGATAGTTGTTTTATGTTGTATCGTGTAAAATGTTTACAGCCAACTGTCTCCACTAAGCTAATGATGTTGAAACTAGAAGCAAATCTCTTATAAGAAGAGCACGGCTAAATAATAGGTAAAGGAAAAATAGTGTTGTTGATGAGGTGTTGGGGTTCAGTCTCCTTGAAATGCAAAAAATGCATCTTTTTTATCTTTTTATCTATTTATCATCAGGTTTTTATTTTTTCGCCTATTCAGACAGAAAGTGTTTTCTTAACGTAATTTTTGTCTTCTTATGCCGAAGTTTTTTCTGCTCTCTAATGTCAAACAATGACAATTTTAGTACAAAATAAGAATTCAATTATTTAAAAAATTTTATTTGTGTCTAACGTTTGAAGTCTTTTTAAGAAAAAAAAGTAACTAAACGCGATTGTGTATATCTCGAACTGAAAAACATTTGTAGTCTTTAGCTACGGGCTGAAAATTCACATTGTCTGTCCTTGAAACGCAGTTTACTGTAAGTTTAGAGGATAAATTATAAAAAGGGCTGTTTTAAATAAAGATTTGCTTTAAATTATTTTTAATAGACAAACGCATTTCAAGTTAGAATGAGTCTAGGAAAAGCGTGATTGGTGTAATTAATTTTAAAACAACGGAATTTCAATAAATTTAGGTCGTCCAAGTAACTGGACCCTTCGCCAAAGATGGAATAAATACGTTTTAGTGTACAAGCGATTGTGTTGTGGAAAAGGTACGTAACAAAATGAGTTCTACATTTTTTTAGTCGTTTCGAGGTTGTTTTCTTGCGTGCATCTAAAAATTCTAAAAATTCGAATGCGTTCCTGAACAAGTGGGTAGAGCGGTACCAAGGGAGGAAAACCGCCAATGACTTGTCAGGTTGTAACTTTTCAATGGAGAGTATGTTTGAAATACACAAGCGTCATTAAATACCTCTACTATCAGAACACCAAACGACAAAACTTTGGCGTGAGTACAAAAAATCAATGGTGGTTGGAAGTATCTAGTTTTTCTTACAAGTTACTACATCGAACCTACTCTACCGCCACAAACTGATTTTTTTGCTAATAATGAACATCTAGTGAAAGTACATCTTTGAATGCTTCTCATGATGCGATTTTGGAAAATTGCACATGTTTGGTGGCGGTCGGTTTCAACCAGAAAGCTTTGTTACCATTTATTACGAAGAGCTCTGGTGGCGAAAGCTATCCCTGAATCTTTCAAGAGGATAATGATTGCTAACATAGAACTCGTCTCTATAGTCAATGGAGAACAGAAAGTCATCACAATCGTCGGACACTATCCCATTTAGAACATATAAGGTATCTTAAGTACAAACTACGAGGGAAAAGAGTATTCACAAATAAGCAGTTATGTCGCCAAATTAAAATCGTCTGAAAGTCAGTACCGAAGGAGTACGGCGTCTGATTGGTTGAATGTTAAGCTATTATTGGCAATAGTGGAGATTGGACGCCATCTCAGTTGCTATAATCTAATATTTAAATATGTAAGTTTTCTGGTCACGTTTCTCCTAGATTTTTACACGTGGTAAGGTCTTTGTTTCCGGCTTGGCTAACGGCGAGTGGTTAAAATCCTATTCTTCTCATAATGTGAGACCCGGCATTGTTATCATCGTATTTCGGCCATTTGGTTTTGACCTTGATCCAAAGTGGATGCGTCGACAAATCGAATGCCATACGGTGATAAAGATCGTTTGGATGCTGTATACACAAACTCTTACTCCTCATATTTAACTGAAAGAATGCGATTAATTATTCAAGTTAGAGCGAGAAACTCTGGAAGACGATCGTTGCCTCGGTCGGCCTGCAAAAACAGGCATTGATAATCTGAAAGTTGAACTGCTTCGCGAGTGACGTTTTAAGACAAGAATGATTAGAGAATATATTTAAATCACTAAGATTAATGCAAAATAGGTTTCACTAAATTGAACACAGCCTACACTCAGAACAATTTTGTAAATTAGTCATCATTCAAGGTGAGACTTTAATCCCATATTATGACTCCTTGATGAAATAAATAAAACGAGGGAAGCACTCCTGCGAAGGGCTAGAGTCACGCAATGAACAAAAAAATTGTATCCGCAGTCCTTCGCAATTTCCGGACAATTTTACTCATTTACTAAAAAAAAAGTGCACCACTGTTAAGGCTAAATACTACATAGTTGTACTACACCGTTTGTAACTAAAAAAGAACTGGTTTGGGATTTTTGTCTACTGTACAACAACGCGACTGAGCGCACAACCCATTGATAAGGTTGCTGTGAAAGGATGTAGGTTCAAAGAAATCACCCAACAGTCCTACAATCTAAGTTTGGTCTCAGCGATTACAACTGTTCGTAAATTTGATATGAGTTGCGGCGAAAAGGTTTAAAATAGATGAAGAGGTCCAAGCAGCCATTGATACATCTCTTACAAACAAACAAGAAAACTAATTTTTATGCAATTTCTATACGAATCGGTTGTTGCTAAAATACCCAGGTCACATTTTGATAGTTTTGAAGTTATTGCAGCAATCTACTGCGTTTCACATAAGTTTAAAGTATATTTTTAAAATCATGTATGTATACGTTAGAATATTAAAAAGCTAAACTTAACCTCAGAATTGCATTCTCCTATATTTTATTTTCTGGCTGAGGCTTTGGGATGCGGACATTTCTTTGGCCCTCTTGGCTTCATCTACTACGGTCATTTAGCTATGCTGAATCTGGAGGAGTTCCCCATTCGGTAGGAATCTTTAACGTGCCAAACATCGCATTAACATGAAACCTACGAGTTTACTTCCTTATCTGAAAAGAAGGCTTGTTTTTAAATTTTTCTCTGCTGAAAAATGTGTTAATCTCGATCAGATTTGAACCCGCTTCCGTTGCGCGAGAGGTAACATGTTAACCACTACACCATCGGGATCGACGTATCTTCTTATAGTTATGATACTTTGCATACT
The DNA here is from genome assembly GCA_024586415.1 of Phrixothrix hirtus. Lineage (NCBI taxonomy): Eukaryota > Metazoa > Arthropoda > Insecta > Coleoptera > Phengodidae > Phrixothrix > Phrixothrix hirtus. The sequence continues at coordinate 4,882 of JAHWXV011001225.1, read as the reverse complement.
TTAAACAGTTTTCGTTCTCCTGGAAACTTAACATTCAAGTGTTACTTAGGGTATTTTAGTAGCAACCGATTCAAAAGATGTTTCCTACGGAGAAATACATTGAAAAATATTAAGCAACGTTTTTTTCTAAAACCTATGGATACTGCCACATAAGTAAACAATTTTAAAGAATTTTGTATAAAAATTAGAACCGTCTGTGGTAGATATTTTATTTACATTTTTAAAGAAGGAATAGGTTGTTGAAATAATACTTCACGCTACTTTTTTAAATTTCATTCTAAGAAATGTATTCTTGCTGTCTTTGTCTAAAATTGTTCACATTAAAATAGAGAAGAACTTTATTTAATAATTACAAATTTTCCATTTTCGTGGTATGCAACTAACTGTATATTACTGTAAATAAACTACGTCTTCACCATAAAATGTTTAAAAAGAAAAAATGACTGAAGTAACCATTTGATAAAACTTTCTATTAACAGTTTCCTCATAATGTTCAACTTTCTAGTTAAGTTTGAAGGGAAAATTAATCATTCGTATATAATTAATTTTATTAATTTATAATTTTTCCCTAGAATTTTTTTTAATTTCAAAGACGGTCTATAATATGTTAATTTTTGATATGATAAATCCAATTTTTATTTTGATAGCCTTCAAAGATATTATTTTATTTGCATGAAGATAGACATATACCTAGATTTATAATTATAATTCCGGTAGTAAGCACAAACATGTAATATACAAGGTATTACAGAATAACGTGCACATTTTCGGGGGCTTGCTCTTGAGGGTTGATTTGACCCAGTAAATATTAAACATTTTTAAAAGTAATGTTTTAGAAAACATAATTAAATAAATATTAATTTTGAAGTAGCCTTTGTACGGTTAAGATAAAATGACAGCTTACACGACAGTTTATTTTGTCAAGTTACATCTTCTTAATTAGTAATTTGTGAAATTCTGGCCATTTGATATTTATTTCGTGTTTTTATGTACATACAGTAACATCTTTAACGTACCTAATAAACAGAAACCTAGGCGATACAACTTTGCAATACCATAACGGATTCTATTGTAATATTTTTGGATACAAGTATAGTTTTTTAACAATTTATAATAGTTAACTTGTTGAAATTCGATTAAAGTTGTTATTAAAATTTTAAAATTGCGTTGCAATATCGTATGGTTATTTAATAAACAGTAATTAAGTTACTCATTTATAATAACTACTTAAAATTTAGGAAACATCTTTAAGACATAACTTATTTGGTGCTTTGTCATTACAAATTGTACAAAATACTAATTATTTTACCTCAAAAAATAGCGCTTTATAACAAAAGAAAGGCAAAATGCTAAACTGCAAAAATAACAGACTGGGAATTATTTAATATTTGAGTTCAATATTCTGTTTACTATTTACTAATTTACATTTTAGTAATTAGTCATTCATTTTTATTACCACAAACATACAATATACAGGGGCTTTGAACTAAATTTAGAGCATTTTAAGAAAAAATTGAAATATTCAGAATTTTTTTTTATTAAACAAATCTAAATACAAAGTAAACGATGCTAAAATCAAAAGCAATTAAGAAGTAGTCAAGAAAAACCTTTACAAAAATACAAAAATATAAAGCAATTTCAAATGCTTTAAATTCCTAGGAATCTTTTAGATAACACTATATCTTAACTTGAAGAACATAGTTAAAAAAATAACATTAGCAAAAATAGCCTTACACTAAACGTTGCCACTATGGTGATATCATATGTTGCTAGTATATATGAAAAATTTAACAGAATAAGAAAAAATTTTTAAATCAGAATCGTTCTTTAATTCTCTTTACGCCCAATGTTAGCTATGACTTTTTTTATAGCGCCTTGCAACTGCGATAAATCCTATAATGAACAAAGTGGAAGATACTGGAAATGATAATTTACGAACACAATAGATACATTAAGAACGATCACTTTGAAAAATCTAAAATTGCTGAACATTATTGGTTTGAAACGAGCTACATTATTTTTCTAAAGAATATTAAAATACCACCAGAGAAATTATCGTTTAAAATTATGAAAACTGCATTTTGAGAAATTCTGATTTAAATACCATTTGGTTTACTTTAGTTAAAAAAATTGTATCTCTTTACCTTGTTTGATGTTTTATTATCGATTGAATTGGCAAATTTATTTTACTTTCATTGTGCTTGATAATGAAGTTCGATATTTTCTTCAAAGTGTCGAGTTTGTTTGAGTTTATTAGTTGATTAATTTGATAACGTTATAAATTTTTGGTTTTATTAAAAGGGTTTTTCTCCACTAATTATTTTAATAGCGTTTAGTAGGGTTTAATTCCATATTTAGCTTTTTGGTTCATAATTTCGGCCCAAAACAATGAACCAAAGAAAATTTTATTATTATTTTTCTGGTACTCTACAAGTCCTCAAGAACTATATCCTTGAAAAAGTACACATTACTATGTAACACCCTATGTGTAGTGTTAAATGTTCATTTTTTTCGCAAAAAGTGTATGGAAATACATTTATGCGTTGGTAAAGACGTAATTTAAGAGGCTAGTAAAAATGCAAGAATAAAATAAATCTTATTTTGCTAAAATACATACAATTTTCAAGAACATTTGCCGTTTAGTTTGTTTGACAGCAATTTGAAGTAAACAATTTGTATTCGTTTCGCTAGAATGGAGAAAGTGGTTTTCGCGTTCTCATTAAACATGATTTTCTGCATAAAAAAACAATAACAAAAACAAAACAAAAGTTTGACAAATATTATCCGGACTCTGTTTTATCTTACAATAGTTCACATGCATTTTAATGATTTCAGTTGTGGTCGTACGAACCTTTGTGATGCTGAGCGGTTTGGGAGGCCAAAAGATGCCCATACACCAGAATTATATGGTAAATTGTCGAGTGAAAGTGCGTGAGATTGCGGGGGCTTCAAGCTTGTCGATGGGTACAGTGATTTCAATTTTACATGACAATTTGGATATGACGAAGCTTCCTGCAGGATGCGTGCCACCTTTGTTATCACTGGACCAAAAATGTAATCGTTCAACGACTTCGGAGTATTATTTCAGACTGCTTAAGCGTAATGCATCTGAATTTCTGTGTTGATTTATCATCGCTAATGAGACTTGGATCCACATATGATTCTTCGTACACCAAAAATTAAACAAAACAATGGTTAGAAGCTGTTTGAAGCGCACTGAAGAAGGCAAAAGTGGTGCTATCCACTGGTAAAATCATGGCAACTGTTTTTTTTTGAAATGCTTGCAGAATATTTTTTATTAACTGCCTTCAAAAAAGTAAACAATATCAGGAGAATATTATTCATCGTTTTTGGACCAATTGAATTAAAAAATTAAAGCAAATCGACCACATTTGGCAAAGAAAAAATTTTGTTTCGCCACGATAATGCACCAGCATATGACTATTTCTTATTCCCAGACATGAAAACATGACTTGTGGGTAAGAAGTTATCGGCAAAATAGACACTTTTTTTGCAGATTTTGATAAATTTGATTTTACTGAAGACATTAAAGGTCTTTAATTTCGTTGGAATTCATGCATTGAGTTGGAGGGGGCTACGTTGAAAACTTAAATGTTTTTACACTGAAGAATGACTTTTTTGTCCATTTTTACCTGAGTTATTGAACTACCCTCATATTTCAGTAATTCATAATAAACAAGAATCTCCATTGTAGTCATCAACAGTTAGAGCACCCAACGTGCAACTGATGAAGGTTGCTGTAATTATCGCAGTTAATACTGGGGGTGTAGTAATAAACAATAAGATCGTTGTTTAACGGAAAATGTTGGTAATCAACTTTATCCAAAATCGTCACATTATTGTTCGATTCTTACGAGGAGGTTTCCTTACCGCCTCAGCGTTAAGTTAACCAATGTAAAAGACTCTCAAATGTTATTTTAGAGTATCGCGCCATGATTTGCATATTTTATACAAATGCCTACTTAATCTTTTTAATCTTTTTTCATTATTTTCCTCCAATATTATGTTAAACATTTTTAATTAACCTATGTTATCTTATTATTTAGTTATATTTAAAATATTTACTCAATTTTTAAATCTATACTGGTAAAACTTTAATGTTGTAATTAAGCAATCGTATCTAAAAATAATTTACCTTAATAGAACACACTTTTGTATACACATTAGCTTTAGTCTAACGTCGTTTAAATTTTGTGTGGCTTGACGGAGTATGCTCTTCTGGAAATTTTCACAAAGAATTTATATCGCAATCGTGAACGATTTATAATTACATATCAATTTTAAGTTTTATTTTAATTAATTTATCAGTAACAATTGATATTTTAGTACGCTGAAGGACGTGAAAACGAGAATAAGTTATAAAAGGTGAAAGCCAGTAAAATACAATTTCAAATTTTACAAAAGTGGAATATTTAAACAAACGATCAGAAAAATGCTTACTTCACGATTAATATACACAATTAAAGTACACTTCTCTAAATCAATGTTACACATAACATCCTTGTAAAAGATTATTGACTTGTCCCCTTTCAAACGCCGATCAGCGTTTAGATTCATACACAACATTTTTTGTGTAATATTTAATTAATTTCGTTTTTGGACCAATTGAATTAAAAAATTAAAGCATACTTGCGTTGACGGTGTCTAAACATAGATTACTCTAATTTTAGTATCAGTATATTTGCGTAGTCCTTCTTCTATCTCTTGAATAAGACCAAATTCAAGGGACCAGGAAGTTATTCTGTAACTGTTGTTTGGGTTTGTACGTTAATTAACCCCATTTCGTTGTCAATAGATATCTTGTCATTTAATTAGACTTTTATTTTTGACAGTAGAATAAGCTAATTAAGAATATCTTAAA
>JAHWXV011001207.1:0-14833 GCA_024586415.1 Phrixothrix hirtus | reverse complement strand
ACTGTAAACAAACTACTCTGTCAATTTCTAAGCCGCCACGGATTTTACAATACAAAATGTCAAATTTTACGAATATGGCAATAAATTATTACACTAGCGATCTAGTGGTCATTTGTAACAACATAAGGGGCAACCCTCATAATAATAGTTCGGAAGATGATACAACTCAAACACCAAATAATCCTGGCGTTAAGCGTAATTGGGAAGGTATTTGGGGACTTCGGTGGAATATAAAGGTACAAATGTTTCTTTGATGAAAAAAAAAAGCTATAAATGTAAAAACTACGTTAGAATGGCAAATTAAATCAGTAGATGTAAAACAAGCAATTGGTAATACAATAAAGTGGATATGTCCTGGTCCTGATAAAATACAAAATGTTTGTCTAAAAAATATTCAGCAACGCGTAAACATTGAGCAGAGAACTTCAGTGACATTCTTAAAACCCACGTTTACTATCAGAATTTTTGGCAAATGGGGATACTTATTTACTTCCAACAATGAAAGCAACAGTTCTTGATCCCTGAAGGTAAGACCTATCACATGTGTCACAAGCTGAATTAATAATGTATTCGGCAAGTAAAATCACTAGTATTCATCCACGGCCGGCAAATCTACAGTGGAGCGAGGCGGTTTCATCGTTACTTTCGAAGCTGAACATTGTAAGGTTAAGACAACATCGGTAAAGGTGGGCGCCACTGTTCTCAAGTCAATAGCTGCTACCAGTTAATGTTCGTTCAAACAGAAATGTTAAGACCTACCTTTAGACTGGAGACGGACACTCCTACAATAATGCAGATACGCGATAAGGCTGAAAGAAAATGGGCAAAACTGTAATTTCTCACTATTTATAGCGGCTCCTGTATATTGTGGGTATTAACTTATTATTAAATTAGGAGTGAAACCCCTTGCTTGTATTTTACGGATCCGGATCTATTGTTAATTATGAAGATAAAAACAATATGAGGCTTCTGATAAGCCCTGTATATTGAAAGTGATGTAAATTGTCTATAAAAATTTCAGTTTTAATTGATGCTGTACAAAAATGTAAGATATACTTTACTTGAGTGACTCTTTAAAGGTTGGATATGAAAGTCGACCACCGTGTATATCGTTAATGACTTAATTGTCAGGAAATTGTATTATTATGAAAGTTTTAAATTTGATTTGAAACAAATGGCTTACAACTTTCTTTTTGTCAACAAATTAATGAATCTAATATAACTTATTGAGCGCGCACTGTATAGTTATGTTTTTAGATAAACTTTATGTGGTTAAAATAAGTACACTGAGCACCAAACACATTTATATAATTAAATTGCCACTCAATGACAAAGGAATATAACAGCAAAGTTTATCAACAATAGAAATGGTTAAAACATGCCTTAAATTTTAATGAAGAGATTATATAACAATAGTTACGAAAACGAGATTCGCCAGTTATTAGTTAACAAATTCAATGATTGTTTCCAAACTCATCCTTAGCGTTAATTACATAACTCCAGATTTAAATAAAAAAATAAATTTTGTTGGGTACCCAATGCTTAATAATTTCATAATACAAAATGCTTATTACCACATAACTATAAGGTGTGTTAATAATTGGTTTTAATAAATAAAAAGTTTTTAACTTAAATTTTTAACCTTAAGAACTTCCATTAAATAGATTGATAGTGAGAGTTCGTGATCCATTTATTTCATAATAATTTAAATCGAGCAACAGCGTCTGGTTACGCTTTATGCGAAACCGTTACAGGTACACACGAAGAAACACCTATGTGTTCCTAAGTTTTGACGCTGGTAATTACGCTGCGTAGTAATGAATACAAGCTGCCTTACAATAGAAATTGTAGGGTTCTCATATTCGTTAAACACGAGCAAATTAATACAGACGAAATCATTATATAAGCAGACTGTAAGAATAATAACAAATTTAAGTGCAAGAACTTACCTTGAAATTTCTAAGATGGTAGAGAAGCGTGACAGATCTTTGTTCTTTAAGGTGAAATTGAAGGCAAGGAAAGCGGGATAATTAGGTAGAACGAAGTTCTCAATACACAAAATATTTACATAAATGTATTTAAAATGAAATTCATTTAATATTAACAATTATTGTTACGCACTAATGATGGCGCCACGTACCTTCGGCGTTAATTAGCAAGGAGAACGAGAGTTCTATAAGCGTAGTGATGCGATAGCGATACCCAGACGAGACTGTGTTTAAAACTTAAAAAACGAATACTTAAGGTGAAGGCAAGAGGGGTGCGCGAGGTCGAAATAGGGCTACATAGCTTAACTATATTTTAGAACCTAAAAGAATTAAAACTACTTTGATTTTATATACAAACTGCCAACGATGTCCCCTAATTAAGTTACGTTAATCGAAAACTGGGTTATTCAGCGTTGGTAGTAGGTAATTTAAGCATATGGGCCAGGTTAACTAAACCCTTGGCTAGGTGCGAAAATACAGGTATGAAGATATAGGTGTGAACACTTACGAATATGGTACTTTACGCTCGAAAGTTGCCTCTTACTGACGAGTTTAATGATAACCTCCACGGATAGATATCAAAGAAAAATGTTACTGCCTAATTCCTGTTGAATTATTTTGCCCAAATAATTTGGAAATTCGACCTTAGCCCCCCTGGCTTGGCAGGTACATGAGAACTTCCACAAGAGCAGTTTGATGAATTAAAAAAATAACTAAAAACAGGCACTTTCGAAACCACTACGTGGTTCACCACTTAAGTTAACAGTATCTGACTAACTAACTGAATGATGAATTTCTCACAGGATCTGCAAGTCTCTTTTCCCCATGACCTCGTACATAGGCCAGTTCTTGCTGATGTTGCATTCCTTTCATAGCAATCAAATAGTTACTTTACAAGATTTCGATGCTATGATGTACACTAATTATTTTTGTGCTTATTTCTGTTCTTTACTGATGAACTCATAACATTCAATTAACATTGGCACGTGTGCTATATTGGTGTCTGCTCCGTTTGGTAGCTATAATCAATTACAATAAATTGCTTGATTACCTACTTTAGTAAGGTAATCTTTGTTTGGTTTTAGAATGAAGCAGACAAACTGTTTCGAAGCTGCATCGATTTTTATCAACCAGTTCGGGATTAAACCCTTCCTGTAACGGATCTTAATAGTTACGACTCGTATTGTTACCTGTTAATGCCTCTTGTATACTCGGTCTAGATAATTGTCTACTTAGTCACCCTAGCGATCTCGCCAAATAAATTTAATTAACGACTTATATATATTTCAGCAAGTACGAACAGAGATTTACGATCTATACATTTATTGAAATTTTCAAAATTAAAAAAATTACAATATGAAATTACAAAATCATATACGAAACAAGTAATGTTTACAAACCTTCGGTTGTTTCCCTTTTCAAACGGTTAACAGGTAGTAAAAAAGACTTCATGATGCTTATTTAAATGCGAAAGAGAAAGAATTTCTGGTTTGTTTGTTAAATTTATTTATTTAAAATAAAGCAAATCTTTATTTTTTTAAAATTACTTATCTAGCACTTCGTTTGTTCAATGTACGTTTTTAAGAGAGTTGATTAAACACTTACGGTTAATTTCGGGAGTGTATTTTCTTTGATGTTAAACTACTAGACTTCCTTCTGGTTATGCCAAGTCCAGGTCAGTTGTCTTTAAAAGAATTTACGTCCCTTTTAAATAATCTAATTCAAACTTGCGGTGTTCTCTTTGAGATTTCGCCTATGAGCTTTGGAAAATTTAACTTACGTTGACATGTAAATTTTTGGAAGCTTTAATAATATTACAGCCCTCACATGTGTGACACAAATTAAACGATTTACATTGTCTATTTTCAACGGACCTAACAACTTGGCTACGCTTGATTGATTTAGCAGCGATATGTACGGACAAGCAAAAGATAAGATAAAATTGCGTCTTCCGCTCTTATATTGGTTTCTGGACATCCCACTACTGTATTTTCTAACCATTGGCAGACTCCAGATTTCAAAAATTTTGATTTCATGTTTGAAATAACGAGCGCTACGTTTCTGTTCAAATCGACGTGTTTTTCCTTTGCATTATACAGTTTAGGCCCTCAGTTGCTTTTATGGTCTGCAAAAGGTACTTTCCTTTGGGCGGTGTCTTTACTCTAATAAATTTGATGTAAAACATTTCATTACATATGTCCGTTTTACTTCCTGATGCTTTGAAGCTGGTCATATTACACACGTTTTAAAATCACGTGCAATTAGTTTATTGCCGCACTTTACAACTAGTACCCTTATGAATTTTTATAGTCTATGAAACTTAGTTTAAACTTAATGCTACTTGTTGCTTTATATTATAGCAAACTTATTTTATAAATTTAAACTAAATGATAGTTTATTTAATTTTCTAATGTTAGAACACGTAATTATTTGCTTATTAATTATGGTGTCTAACAATATGTTTTAGTAGCGTATTAAAATAACTGACGTTGGTTTTGTTACTTTTTAATTCAAAATAATATTACTGATTCTATTTTATACTTATTTTCAATGCTAGTTTTAATAAAAATTTTAGAAAAATTATATAAAGCATTATACGAGGTGTATCCATTTACATTTTTATTTTAATTTATTTTACTCTACAAAACTAACATCCTAGATGACTTTCATAAATTCTTATCTTACTAAAATTATTTTTACAATTAATGTGCATGGTAGTGCATATTTATTGCTTAATATTTTATTAATTATTTTTAAAACACAACAAGTTCTGACACATGGTTACCTACAATCTGCAAAATTCTAACATCTATAATTGCAAATAGTATTTATGAAAATTTATCACATAATAATCTATTGGATGAGGATCAAAAAGCATGTAGAAAAGGTTCTAAAGGCTGTAATGAGCAGTTAATTATTAACGCGAAAATTATAAAACCAAATGAAATATAGTAAAAGAGAATTACTTACAGCATATGTTGACTATCAAAAATCATTCGGCAGTGTGCCACAGAGCTAGTTATTGAAATCTCTACAAATATATCGAGTACAAAATTGCATCATACATTTCATGAAATATGCCATGCAACAATGGAAAACAAGACTTAGGTACTTACGTGCCTACACCGTAAGACAAGATATAGGATAAATTGTCCTTAAACGCGGAACCTTTCAGGGTAACTCCTTGATTCTAATAAGGTTTTGTGTATCTTTAAAATCATTAACTACATTACTACAAGGTGAAAATAAAGGATACGTCATAGTTGGTGTTAGAATAAATCATTTGTGGTATATGCGTGATTTAATGTTGTTTGGCACAAAAGAAGAACATCTGCAAAAAGCATTAGATATTTTTGGTACGTTTTACCGTACTTCCTTCTGATGTCGTCGTAGAAACCCATCTGTAATGATTTTCAGAAAGGAGTCTGATGCCTCTTGTTAGGATATTAATATTAATTGTGTTAAATAAAAATAGGTTAATTTAAAAAGGCTGAAAAAGTATTGTAATCAGAATTTTGTAATCGTAATAGTTTTTTGGCTTTTTTAAATTAGCTTGTTTTTATAAACAAAACTAATATTAATATCCTAACAAGAGGCATCAGGCTCCTTTCTAAAAATCATTACAGATGTGTTTCTATGACAACATGAGCAGGATATATGGTATTATTCTAAAAAATCTATTAAAAATCTTAGCAACTTGGTATGTTTCGTTCAGATATACAAATAAAATTTGGACTAGAGAAACGTAAAATTAGCAGTAGCGATAAAATAAAATGAAACCAGAATGGTGGTTATGAAGTAAACCATAAGGGAATACTGCAAGGTAAGCAAAGGGAAGAAAGCTACAAATATCTTTGTCATGCTTAGTCAATAGGTATTGCACAAAAGAAATGTAAAGAACATATGTCGATAGACTAACATTAATTCTAAGGTCAGATCTTTTTGCAAGAAAGACATCTAAATCAGTAAATACCTATACTGCATCGGCGTTAGCATATAGTTTCATGGAGCAATACTGAATTGAATTCTTTAAATATAACTACAAAGGGCTTTCGTAAACATCTAGGGCACCAACCACACTCGGCCATTGAACGTTCTTATTTAAAAAGAAAACTAGGAGGACGTAGAATACCGAATATGTTGACAAATAATTACTAGCAAATAGGTATTTTCATAAAAAAGCCGAAGATAGTGAAATTCACTGTGTATTAGTACAGACAGTTATATGCTCTACACGATTAAGGGACAACGAATTTAATCCATTTAGAAAGATTTTAACTACAGAACAACAAAATCAAAATTGGAAGACCAAACGACTTCATGGAAAATATAGAAACGCATAGAAGAAGAAAGCATTGATACTGTAGTATAGCAATTTGGCTCCGATCTGGAAATTTACATTTAAAGAAATTGAGGGTTTTATGACTGCCATATAACTTCAAGTAATGGCTACAAACAGCTACATAAGTCGTATAATGAAACAGCTAAACACAAATATCAAATAGAGGAAGTGTATAGAAAAAGAAGAAACTTTAGATCATATCATTACTGGATGCTCGATTCTTGCACATAAGCAATATCTGGACAGACACAATAAAGTGGAAAATATTCTATATTAAGCAATAAAACAGTTGTATTTCGCCGACCAATAAATATACCCCATACTATAAATACGAGTCGCCACCAGTGTGTGGAAATGATCAAGTTCGTTTATACTGGAATGGAAAAATTATAATAAATAGAACTCTAAATAACAATATAGCTGACATTGTACTAACATTGAAATCAAAAAAAATAATATACATAATAGATATTGGTATACCACTTTGCGTTAAAATTGAGAAGATGATTGCGGAAAAATGAATAAATACTTACCTCTTGCCGATGAAATAAAACCTATGTAGAAGATGTGTGTTGTTAAAATACTTCCGATGATCCTTAGATCCACAGGTGAGATTTCGAAAAAATGTAGCTGCAATATGGATATTCTAAAAATACCCAAAAATCTATTTGTTCAAATGCAAAAAGATGTAATCTTCTGTACCTTATTGTTAGAAGGGTTCCCGGAGAATCCATTTAGAACATAAACCATTTAAGCCTTCGTAATCTAGTTGGTTCGTGGTCTATATTATTTTATATTACATCTTAAATTAGAATAATTATACTTAATTATGCGGTATATTAACCTGCATGATTATATGCCGTATTTGTATTCAAATACCTGTAATTAATATGTATAGAGAAGTAAGTCAATAAATAATAATAATAACTACAATTGTTATAATAATAACAATTAGCATAAAGAACTAACACCGTTTTTACATAATATATTTCCACGAAGTATTCATTACCAATGTCTACATAGGCGTAAAACTTCCTCGGCTAGAAACTTTTTTAATCGTATTTTAAGTTTATTAGTGTTAGTTTCGCCTCTTTCAACCGCTATAAGTCGGTGGTTCGGTATGGTCAAGTCATTTTCTCCCCTTAAGTTTATTGAATAAAGGTTTGCATCGGAGTTCTTTATAAATTTATCGAGATTACTTCTAACATACATGACTAGTTTGTAAATATACAACGAATGGACTGTCATGATGTCCAGCTGCTTAAAAAGCGGATTGCATGAACCACTAGTAATGCTCTGGAATATAGCTCTAATAATTCACTTTTGCTTATAAATATTTTGGTTAATGGTGACGCAGTATACCAGAATATTATTCCTTATGAGGCTATACTCTGTACATAGGCATGATAAAATATTTCTGAGCACTCTATATTCAGTTTGTCCCTCAGGCTTCTTGTTACAAAAGGTGCAGCGTTTATTTTCGAATATGCATTTAAGATTTGATCTTTCCATATAAATCATTTGTCAATAGTTGGTCCTAGAAATTTTCGGACGCATTTCAAGTAAGTACTACATCTTCATATTTTATTTTTATATTTCTTTCTAAAGATTTAAATAGCATAAAGACTATCTTATCAAGAATTAGTGTTAGCAAGTTATTTTTACACCAGTGATTCATTTCTGCCATAATTTTTTCAATTCCAACTTTTAATTCACTTCCGTTATTTTCAACTACTACGCCCGAAGTGTCATCCATCATTGCATGTTAAATTTTCACTGAGGTCGTTGGTATAAAGTAAAAAAAAGGGGGAGGTCCTATCACCAATCCCTGTGGAACTACTTGTCTTTTTAGCACAACTTTAGATAATTCACATAGGATTATTCTATTACTAGTTTTTTATATGCAGATTGATTGTTGCCGATTGTCTAAATAAGACTTAATTAGATTATGCAGATATTTTTATTAGCAGCATGTTGTGATTTATTTTATGCGATGCCTTTGGTAGACCAAAAAATACCACCCACTTGGTTGCCTTGATCAATATGCTAAAGAGTTTCTGTTAAATATTCAAATAGTGCTGTTTCGGTCGATTTCCTTAAGATAAATCTATGTTGAGCAGTTTTGATAATGATACGTTTCACTAAATACTTCATGATTATTATATGAAAGGTTTTTTCAACAATTTTTGAAAACGCTAAACAGTAGTAAATTTTATCACTTCAATTGTACGGATTTGTTTTGTTACCCCCAATTGAAAGTGAATTTTAAGTCATATTAGAACTCCTATTTTTCGTCAGTTAAATTAAGATGTCTATCAAAGTCAAGATTAAAAATCTTAAAGTGCCAGAACCAAAAATCATCCCTCAAAGAGTTGTGTTTATAAATACGGCGAAAACTGTGAATTAATAGAAAAATTAAAAGATTTTTTAGACTTTAGTTATATTTTAATCAACGGCGGCAAACGTGGGATAACAACTGCAAGTAAATTGAGAAATTCTCCAAACTACAATAAACCTATATAGCACAATTGTACAAAAGGAGGTGACCAAGGGTTAGTTGGTCTACTAACATGCAAGGAGATGCATACTTCGTTGGTAACACTTGCCAAATCTCGCAATCCTAGACTTTTCAAGGCGAAATCAAAGCTTTGGTGGATAACAAGTCAATTCCAACATCCAGCTCCGCTTTTAAATTTACTCCATTCCTTGACCAACAGGGCATCCTACGTGTAGGTGGAAGACTCCAAAATTCCGATTTTCTCTTTGACAAGAAACGTCCTATTTTGCTGTCCGCTTCACACCACTTAGCTAAATTAATTTTCAGTCATGAGCACATTCGTCTGCTTCATGCAAATCCCCAATTATTGCTGTCCTCTATTTGAGAGCATTTATGGGTACTTAATGGGAGGAACTTGGCGAAACTTGCGGTACATAAGTCTATCACTTGTTTTCGAAATTGCCCTAAACCGTTTAATAAATTAATGGGAAACCTACCCGCCGACAGAATAAAACAAACTTACCCCTTTTACATAGTGGGTACTGATTATGCTGGTGCGTTTGATGTTAAGGACAGAAAGCGTCGCGGCTGCACAATTTCTAAGTATTATATTGCAGTATTGGTATGCTTTACTACTAAACCAATACGCCTTGAGCTTGTTAGCGATCTAACAACAGATGCGTTTCTTGCTGCATTGAAACGTTTTTGTGCCTGTAGAGGCAAACTTGCTAAGATCTATTCAGATAATGGTGCCAAAAATAAACTAAGAGGGTATTGTCACTTTTTAAAGGCAAATTAAACTTTACTTAAAAATGAAGCGCGTAAGTTTAGCATATGTTGGTGTTTCAATCCTCCTTATTCCCCCCCACATGGGTGGTGTATGGGAAGCAGATGTCAAGAGCATCAAATTTCATTTACAACGTGTAGAAACAAATGCTTCACTTACCTTTGAGGAACTATACATTTTGTTAGTCCAGATTGAGTCAGTTTTAAACTCTAGACCACTCATCCTCCATTGCCACTGTCCTGATGATCTTTTACCATTGACACCTTCACATTTTCTGATTGGAAGGCCTTTAATAGCAATTCCTGAACCTAATTGGTCAACAGTGGCAGTTTCAAGGCTCAAACAATTTGAGCGCATACAGCAATTCCTGCAAACGTCTTAGTGAATTGCAATGAAGACAGAAATGGTTGGTCGAGAACAACCCGCTGAAATTAAATCAATTGGTTATCGTCAAAGAAGACGGTCAACCACCCTTACACTGGGCCTTGGGAAGAATAGTGAAGCTGCACTCTGGAAACGACTTTATTGCTCGTGTCGCCACCGTCAAAACTGCTTCAGGTGAGATACGCAGAACCAATTCGATACTGTACCCGTTGCATGTAGACAGTCAACCCCAGTGAATAGTGCGGTGCTAGTGAACGTTGTTTGACAAATACTGACTGTACCTATATATGGTACATTAAAAATAAAAACCTAACGGCGTATTTTCAAGGCGGGGGCTATGTTGCGAACCGGCTAAAATTTGAATTAATAAAATACACCCCATCTCATTTCACCGATTATAAAGCCGCATCAGCTAAATAAGAGGGTAGTAGGCTGAAATAAATACAATAATAAAATAAAAATGTACTATAAATGTCATGCACTTTTAACTCACAAAAATAATCCGTTTTTTACATTATGTTCAAATTTTTATTTTAATTAGTGTTATAGTTGTGTTTAGTGTATGTATAACAATAAATTTCAACCATTTACTTTTATTAGTTAAATTACTTGTATTCATTACCCGAATCGAGCTTCATCGACGGCGTTCAGATCCTCCAACAAGGATTTTGATAGTTATAATCGTTCAATATTCATCGGCAAACGACGCTGTACTTCGTAGCATAACATCTAGATCATGTGCTCTACTACAGAGAAGGCCAGGCCTCGGAACGGAAAGAAGAATTTCCAGGCAAAGGTTCCTGCTTTTGTAGAATCCGCAACAATATGTATATATATATATATATATATATAAATTTTCATACATACTAGAAATAATCTATACGTATTTAACACTAACGGTAATATTTACCCAACAATGAAGATCAGAGGAGGGAATGACCTTAGTATCCCCACACATAGAACGACTTTTATACAAAAAATCGCCCTACTACAATTGCGTTTCAATTTATAATAATCTGCCACTTGCCACGTATGTTCTTACAACAACCCTTTGTTCCAAAAAGAAAATCAAGGTTGGCGCGGCTTAGCTTAGTTATAATTAACCGAAGAGGGGCGTGGGAGGTTTTTCTACGCTGGTTTTGGCTCTTGTCTACAACTCGTAGATGGTACCTATAGGAAGGGAAAGAAAACATATACCTATAAGGGCGTCAGTCGTATGTACCTTCCTATCTGGTACGTACGCCTCACACGGCAAGATGTAGGACAGCTTCAGAAGCCTGGTGCTGATCTAACCTAAAGAAAAGCTAGGGTTTTGGAACAAGAAATGAAATGCAACTGAAGTAAAACGATGCGTATGTTTATTACCGCGAACGCATTCGGCAATAGATAACAAACATCAATCAAAATATTGAGATAGCAAAGATTACTAAAAACTAGGTTTTAAACTTTTATCCCTTTCGAAGCGCCAAAATGACAAACTGGGTTATTGTCTTTTGCTTTAACGGGATCTAGGCCACAAGAAATATTCATGCAAGTGATAATAAATTTATGTTACAATCAATATACCCAAAAATAAATTATCCTGGAATAATCTAAAGCAAAGCATAATCTATTTATCTTCATTAACGCGTATCAAAGCAAGAACTAATTTTACAAAACCAAAATAGTGATCAAAATTACAATGAACAATCTAATAGCGTTAGGTAGACGACCTCTAACATCAAAAATGTTGTAGAAGGTGATTTAGTTGATATTTGCTGACGATACTCTAACATTATAGCTTCACAGGTGCTATAAGTGGCAAATTTTAACAATCATATATTGTAGCTAAACATAAGGAAGTGCAATATTTCAAAAAAAATAATTATAATGATTCAAGATATGGCTTAAATGAATTCTGCACCTTTATCTCTTATTACAACACTCAAATACCAATTTTTAAGAAAAAAAACGGTAACTGAACTAACGCCGTGTAAAAATTCCGTTTGCAAAGGAAATTATTAACGTTACATCATGTATATAAATATAGTTCACTAAAAATCTAAACAACTTACGATAAATTATATTTCATAAATTGTACGTACCAAAACTTAAACAACTAATTTATTTAATTCAAAAATACTACTCCAAACATTTATTACTTTAAAAAGGTAGCGGAAAACATTATTTAAAAGTGTATATTGAAAATAAAATTCTAAAATTACAAATGGTTCTTATGGCGTGCAATATAATATAATGGAATTAATGAATTTTCATTCCCGAAAGTAAATAATTTCTTAGTATGACATTTTCAAAAAGCAAGGGACATCAATTGGTAAGATGCTTTTCCGTCAATGTAAAAACAAGTTGAAGGTCTAGCTGTTATTAACAGGTGCAGCTTTCAAAGACAGGACTAACCTCGATTACATGTAATAAAGCAACGTGAACAACATCAATTGTTGCACACTGCCAGATGTGGTTTTATATGATAACGGCCAACCATTTCCTACGCATTGACAAAATTATACATTTACAATACCGCTAATCGTCTTGTTAATTAACTTCTCCAATACGAGAACTACAGATGATGATAAATAGTTTTCCCTTCAATGATTACAAGTTTGGAAAAATCATGTTGACTACATTCAACCGATAGTAGTTACTATAATTAATGGTAGAAATTAATTATAATATAAACAAATTTAAATAATCTTAACCCTAACAATAACGATTAATACGGCACAATAAAAACCAAAAAAAGAGAAGTTGACTAGTAATCAATGTACACACCATAGTTAAATTTGACAGTACGGAGCTTTAGCGGACGTATACAAGCAAAGGCCTTCTAAATACGGCGTTAATAATTCATTTCACTTGCCGTAGCGCCTTATCTAAATATATTCGAAGGAACACAGTTGAAATGTTACCTTGTTATTTTATTTTATAACTAATTTTTATGGATTTCATAACGAAATACCCAACAATTTACATGCATAAATTAAACAATTTAAATTAATACATCGAAATTCGATAAATTATCTATAGTTAAAAAGAAAACGTTACACACTAACGGCGATATTTACTCAACGATGAAGATCAGAGCAGGGAATGACCTTAGAATTCCCATACATAGAACGATTTTATACAAAAAATTTCCCTAGTACAATTGCATTGCAATTTATAATAATCTCCCACTGGGCACTATAATAAGATATTAATTTCCCTGAATTAGCTATATTGCTCCGGCCACCACAGTGGCGATACGTTTGCGATGATATTAGGCTAACATTCAGGAACGATTTGTAAGTGTCAATAATCGGGAAAAAGTTGTAATTTTTGGGTACCAACTTACTTCAATATCTTAAGGATTAGATTTTACAGAAATGAAATGGTAAGGAATCTTATTTCAAACCAAAAGGGTATAATTTTGTCATACATACTAGTTAATTACCGATTTAGTGTACGCCACTGGATTACTATTTCGATCAGGTCACCAGACGAATACTTCAACTATTTTCCTGAAAGAAAATATCTGTTAATAAATTTATAGGTGTCTATAATTACAAAATAAAAGATGCTGTACGTTGAATACGCAATATAGTAATGACCCAGAAAATTGAATGTGTACATTTATACGAAATATACTGCTCTCCTTAAAAAGAAAGGAATTACGTTAAACAATTCGGATTCTATAACCATGTTAGACTTCTCCTGTGCCTTGTATAAATTATAATTAATATTAACTTAGGTAATATAGTCGACCCTTCTGTAAAGGTCTTATTTCGATAAACAATAAAAATTAACGTCAATTGGTTATTACTATCTGTTACTTTAATCATCTTTTGCTCATGACTTGATCGAACTAGTATTCCAGTCGTAATTAAATAACAATTGAAAAGAGGGCTCTATTGGATCACTATTTGACCGTAAGTTTATAGTAAAACTTCACTTACGTGTTGACGGAAGTCAGATGATTCCGGATGCAGCGACAACGTAGTGGCATCAAATCCTCGGTTCTAGATGGTAATGTACCTATAGCGTACTTTACAACATTGCCTTAATCCTTGGTCGGACACGGGTGAAAAATGAACAAATCCCCTAAAGTTCGCCGGCTGGCGTTAAATAATGAATTCCCACCAATTCAGTATTACGACAAAACGTTAAACGGGACAACTCTTCATTTATGAACTTTTATGAACCAAGGCGTTGGCCCTATAAGGTGCACTTACACTTTCAAAAAACGGAAAAGCATGCTGACTTTACGGTAGGTAGCTCTGAACTGCCTGTTAATAGAAGTTTCTCCTTAAACCTATGGGTAAAGGGGGATCGGTGGTTAACATTTATTTTTAGAATTGTAAACGTTCTCATGGGAAAGCTGGCTCTGCGCCTTTAAAACAAGGTATGAACTGGGAATTTTTGAATATTACTAGTGTTTTCAAAAATGGATTTACAACTCTAAAATTCTCAATTACAAATATAACTATAAGAATGATACTGGTAGTTTACCAATTGGATTTTATTATTAATTTACTTATGAATACAGGGTGTTTCCAATTAAATGACAAATGTTGCAGAAATTTTAGACGCACCTACAACACTTAGAATATCCTTTTAAAAATAAAGTTGCGTGAGTGGTTGATTAATAAGGCTTATTACTCCGCAGCCGAATTTTTCACCGATAAATAATGTAATACCTTATGATCAATAATTTCAGCACAACGCATGATACAGAAATTAAAAATTTCCATTATATTATAAGTGCCCGAGTGTGTCAGTGCATTACGTATACTTCCTAGTAGTCGCGGCACGGGCAACTACGTGCTGGCTTGCAGAGTAGCCCGTTCATGATAGGGAGC
>JAHWXV011001198.1:0-11473 GCA_024586415.1 Phrixothrix hirtus | reverse complement strand
TGGCAGAAATCTTTAAACCAATGCGATCAGGTTACTTGGGAAAATTGTATTCGCCATACAAATAAAATTATCAATGATCGTTACGACCAAGAAGTTAGAGTTTCAGTACCATTCCTTATACGTGTCAATACTTCTGAATAGGATAGTAGTGATAGTGATAATAATAGCGATAAAGAAAACTAATATGTTTTATTATATTATAAATTTCTTACATAAATGTTCAATTTACTTATACGCACAATATTTATACAATGTACAAATTTATTACATAGGTAAATAAACTTTTATATGTATAATTTATTCTAGATGAATAAACCTTCCCTAATTAGAGGATTGCTAAAGTATCGCAGATTTTGTGTTTTGCTAAATCAAGTTCTTCTAGTTGATCAATGCTTTTTTCAAACCATACAGTTGCATTGCTACCATAACCTAATTAGAATTTCCTATAAATGCGAAAATATCTATTCGTCTGTTACTATCTTTATCCGATAACTTATCAACCTCTTCCAATATATCCTCTAATCTATACTATGGTCACCAAATACATACAGTCTCAAGTATATAGGATGATACTACCTTACTTCCGATTAGTTAATCATGTGGATTTAGGCTTTCTCCAACTAATTACAGATTACGAAAATGTAGGTTATGTTCATGTTATAAGTTTTGACAAGTCTAGTAGATTTTTATTGAAATACTATCAATTTGACTTTATTAAAGTAAACGCTTATTTGATTTATATCTTTAATCTTAGTTCATACACATGTGAAGTGTGACGTCACTGCAAAGGTAAAAGAATCCAACTGTATAAACTTATACAGGTCTAACTTTAGGGATGCTTCTTATTCCTAACATCCGTAGAACCACCGTCAAGGAAGTTTAGTTCTCTACAGCATATCTAAATACATTAAAATCGTAATGCGTCCCCCCGGCCATTGCCCCTCCCCATTTTGAGGCCTTTTCTTATGAGTGTGATACACTTATGCATAAATTTAGGTATGTTTAACAACATATTAGTAAACACGTTAAAATGTTAAATACAGAAATATATTTATACACACACTAACGAACTTTTGCATTCACATACTGCGAAATATATAAATATATACTCACACAGATACCGCTAATATTGACCAAACACACACACGCTCATAATTAGCGATACCGACAAATATACTGATACAAAACTAACAAATTGTCAATTTATTCTAATCAAATTTAAAATTGATTAATATATATTCAATGAGAGGGAAATTATAACACAAAAGGTTTTAACTAAACTTGGCGTAAATGTTCGCTACCAAAAGTTAATAATTAGTTACACGTTGTATCATACAGAAATCTCATATTTGACACCTGTGACAGTATTTTCGAACCTTCTCAGCCGGTGTTTTTTTTTTTCAATTTCTGGTCCATTTTGATTCTTAATTAACAACTTTTCTATTATTGTTATACCGTCTCATATAATATGAGAGCACGATTGTAACTAGAATCGAACTAAGTCACTGTTAAGTAATATTATCAAGCATAAGGTAGCGAAGGCCAGGAATGACGCAGAAGAGGAACAGGAGATCAAAACAAACAAATTAGATATAGAACCGCCAACCTTGTATAATCACAAAATAGGATCACTACAAATGCAATTGTTAATAAATGCATTGTTAATGAAATTCGTCTTAGAACACTTTGAACAGTTTAGTGTCATATTCGGTTTTTTGACTTAACATCGTAACAGCAACATCTTGTATTACTCTCATCAATATGGTATTGGAGTTAAATTTTATAGTAGTATAGGTTAAAACTCAATTGAGACTTTTACTAACACTGTGGCATTAATTAATTTATCTTAATTCAATTTAATGATGCTTAACAGTCGTATGTGGATCCGAAAGAAATATGTAGAAATGTATGATCCACGATTCTTTGCTGAAATACTTAGCATCAAATTTCGATGTTGGTGCTTCTATTACTAACGAAAATCCCCTTTTGATATTCATCTCACACACATTAACACCTCTGCTGTACATTGCGGTCGTGACAAAATCCCGCGTCCTTCCTTTCTTGCAGTGACTGGGGAGCTCCCATTCCCTGCAGCCCCCATATTGCAAGGTCTTCTTTAAAATATTTTTGAAATGCTCACGTACACCTTATGTCTCGGACACTATCATGTTGTACTGTTTCAATCAGCTAGCATTTATTGATTATATATTTTTAGAAACGGGCAGACGTTGGTTATAGTTCTGCTGAGCTATTTTTAAAGATAGATTCTTCGTACACTTGCCTTTTGAAACACAAGGGATATTTATATTGATCTCAGCTAGGCACCTTGGCAAATACAAATAGTGGCGATGGGTGAGAACGATTCAGTGCGAGTTAGACTAGTTCTAGAGAATTGACTTACGTTTTAATAACTACGTTAAAATTTTCTGAAGTGATAATTTGGTTATCCGAGGGTAATTCAATATGCATTTGCGCTTAGATACGTAATAGCGTTAATCAAATTCTATTTTTCCCAATTGCTTTGAAAACGAATCACAGCTACCGAAGATGAATCTTTCGATTCTGCATTACTAAATACCTCAACTTCCAGGATTGTAATAAATTGTAGATATACTTCTGCTAGCAGCCAAATGATATTATATTTTGATAACTACCGCATAGTATAGAGTTTTTACATCCTATCGATGGGAAACTCTTATATTGAATCTTTGAGCTGGATCGGAGATAAATGTACAGACTGTAGTATTCTAATGACATCTAAAGGTATAAAGTGAATTTAGTGCTATAAATTTGTGTTTCAAATTAAGACATCGTGAATACCTTAGGCTCTAAAGGAGCTATGTGTACAACAAGAGAAGAAATGATACTATTCTCCTGAATTATAATACATATAGATTTGGTTTATTTTACAGATTTATGTTCTTTAATAAAAAATTCCAACATTTCCATTGATTATTATCAAACTTCCAAGGTATAATATCATGAAAAGTGTTTTATAAACAGTTAGTTACTAAGAGAGTGAAACTTATTTTCTCCTCTGTGTTATATGGCAAATAGTGTAGTTTTAAGATATAAAGGGGAAGAATAAGAACTTATTTTCCGTCAAGCGTCGATTTAGATGCTTTAACTCTATGTTTAGTTCATTTCACAGTGCCAGTTCCAGTTAGCTGAAGGGCCCCACTTGTATTTTCAATTTATCTACCGGAGGTTTCTTGTCTAATACATGATAGAGTTATAAATCACTTTCAAAATGTCAAATTTACTACATTGTGTAAAAACCCACATAGTTATGATTAGCCCCGCTAAAAAATAATGGCAAATTTGATTGACTGTGATTTATATATATATATATATATTTTAACGCGTTTCATCTAGTAAGATGATTTTGCATACGCAAGTATTGTTGAACCAAATATTTTGGACCCCTTACGCGCTCTCGTCCATTTTGAATGTACACACAATAGAAAAAGGTGAAACAAAACTGTTAATATTGCTTATAGAGATTAATATTTTACAGTAAATACGTGTTTGTATGTATATAGAAGTGCAGTTTGTTAAAATAAGCACGTACATTCATTATGAAATACTACATGTTTATAAAATTTTTATAGGAACGTAAAATTGTGTTTTAAATCTTTCGCCGGCTAAATCTCTTTACTCAGGGGTTAGCCAATCTACATTTAAAGCGAAATTGTGAGATTAGGGAAATAATTGGGAAATCATGAGATTAATAGCAAAATCTGACAATCTAGTGCTAAACTGCTACGCCTGGTACCACCAACTATAAAAAAGTATGTTACTCCTATACACAGGATACATAAATAAATTTCGAATTGCTGTTAGGTACAGTTTAGAACTATATAAATAAATACACTTGCGATAGCAAAGAACAATTTTTAGCATATAATTAATTAAAATTGATTAATTAAAATGCGTGTCGTAGGTTAGTTAATTACGAGAAAAACGTATTTTAAAAGTTGGAAACCGTTGACTTTGATAAATTAAATAAATGCTTAAATTTTCTTTACAATTCGTAAATTTTATCTTATCTTTGATCTGAGTGAGATTTCTCTGATAGTTTTATGACAATTCCAATAATTAATAAGACGTTGTAATTTAATACATATATTTAAGTGATAAATAGTGAAATTTGAATAAAAGCGATAATTAATACAAACATTTTACAATTAAGGTAAAAGATTGTTATCGCTACTGAAGTAATTCAACAATCTGGAAGCTTAGGATATTTATTGTAAACGTCTGCAAGTTTAACTACCTTTGCTGTCAGGATAATTACCAATGAATTCTTATCTATTTTAATAGGTTTGAAATGTAATTTAAAACTTAAAGGTTGATGAAAACACAATTTTAAATGTTTGCACTTACCCTGTTTGGATTAAATAGATGAATTTCTTCATTAATTTACTTCTCGTTATTGCCGGTTTTTACGCTGTTTGCATATTATTTGTCTTCTTGTTTGTCGACGTTGCCTTTGGAGTTTAATTTTACAATGACTCTGCGCTTGATTCAATCGGCAAATTCGACGGTCTGACAACTAGACGATCTTGAAGGGTTTAGTTATCAATTCATGAATCTTCGGGCGTTGTCTTACACTCTTGAATATTCGAACGGTAACTTCGTTGGTCAATTGTGAGGACTTTATAGCCGCATCTTGCGATTAGGCCAATGCTTCTGTCACGTTCTTGGAGAACGCTCTGTATATTTACATTTTTCCTACAACTTTTTACATTTCTTTGGTTAACTATTAAGTTTACATGCCGTTTTTATTTAGTTTCGTTTTGGTTTAATTAATTTTATAAACAATGGATACGCCATTGAAAAAACAAAAGGGTTGTAAGAATTACATATTTAATTTCTTTAATTTAATCCACGTATGAGTCGCTTGAAGTTTCTAAAAGATCGTGCTAACAAAAACTTGCTTCACAAGTCCTTATTACTCGGCAGCACACACTTCAACAAAAATATATGCATTCTGGTAAATGAACATAGTCAGTTATAATTTAAAATAAATCTATTCATTTCTTTGTCTTTGAAAATTAATTTTGTTATATTTCTCTAGTTAGCAAGCAAACACTTATTGGTTTCTTCGAAATCACTCTAAGGATTCCTCCAAATACTTACTATATGCTTTGCCGTACTACATAGACAATTTAACTCCAAGTCCCGATAGAAAGCTGACTTCGTCTCCATCGTATTGGCTAGGTCATTGTTTCTCAGTCGGTTTCGTTCACAAGGAACTCTCTGACCACCCCTTATGACTTCGGACTCCTATCTGAACTGACCAACACCAGGTTATAATTTTTTGTTCCTATCTTTCCGTACTGCAACAAAACGTTAATTGCTTTTCATAGGAAACCGTCTATTTAAGCAAGTTACGTTCTTGTTTTTGTTTATTTCCTTCACTGCGTTTTTAAATTAACCAACTAGTTTTATTGAAATATAAAATCAGCCCTGGGTGGCCGTATTAACTAACTGCTTTTGTTAATCAGCTGACTCGATTGGGTGCAAAGAAATTCTCCTTGTTACCGAGAGTTTATTCATTTGTTGAGATTCCTTAAGCACAACCAGTAGCTAATGAGATAATTTATTGCTTTAAATTGGTATTTAGATAATACAATTACCATGGAACGGTTATAAGCAGGACGGAAATTTTATGAATTTATAAATAAGTATCGTAAAAGGTTAAGAATCTTTAGCTTCAGCATAAATAAATAATTCATTATCGCTTCACGTATTACTTCATACTCATTTTATTTCTATAAGGTACAACTTATTGTAAACGTCAAATTCCTTATAGCCAGATAGTATTCAAATCAATTGTGCAAGATGCATATCGCTGCTTAGGTGAGCTTATACAACCAATTGTGTCATTAAAAGCAAGCACCTCGCAAGTGATTAGCCTAACTTTTATACACTTTTATTGTTTTGTACCTCACGTAAACAAATGCACCTATTTGAAAATTACATGTTACAGCGCTACTGTTTACATTGCTGCTGACAACTGATTGTTTAGATTTCCTATGACTTAAAACTTTTAAATTAATTAATTTATGATACAGACTTTTGTATTTTCATAACCTAACTATTATGAGTAGCCTTTTAACCTCTGGCTGTGTTTAACTTAAATAAACCAATTATTTTTTATTATTTCTGAAATTTCATGTCGTAGTTTTAAATTATTTCCTTACAGGAACGCACAGGTGACTTTCGAAAAGATTTTTTAACCGTTCTTATTAACCTTTAGGGTAAATAATGAAATTACCCTTTAATATGCCGATTTTAGTAAATGAATCGCAAGAGATTGAACAAAATATTGTAGTGGTAAAATTAGTCAAATGTCAGTGATCTGTTACAGAAATGGCCTGACATAATGTATTTGTATTATAATAATAAACTAATTAAATCAAATATAATTTGTGGAAAAAATTAAAGATTAGTAAGTTAAATACTTCCCCTTTTTCTTTTTCTGAATTGTTAATTCTAAACTATTTTTCTATTCTTGTTTATAAAGCTTATATTTTCAATGTAACGTAATACAGGATGCATTTATTGATTCTGCTTTTCGTGAAGGTGGAGACAAAATGTAGATTTTTGGTAAATTTATTATATATTTGAATTGCTTGCTGAATGGACCGGATATGTTGTCTCTCCCGCATCAACCGGCCTACCTCTAAGCTCTGCCGTTAATGCGAATCCAAGCATACGATACGTGGTCTACCTTTATGTTATATTTTGAAAGATAAGTTATCATATGTTATATTGTTGTGAAAAGAATATCACACATTGTATATCCTATTTTGTTTAAGGTTTAGAAATCGCAGTAGTTTCTAAATTAAATTATATTGAATTTCGTTTTAGTACTTTTTGATTTTTATAATAATCGAACGCCTACTCTAGTATATAAACTCAAAATGGAGTAGTATGTTAAAATATAACAATTTAAATAGAACAAGTAGGTGTTAATTTTACGAAAAAATCAATAGAATAAGAATTGATATATTTCAAACATCTGTTTCAACGAAAAAGTGGTAAAATGAATGAAAGCTATAACAAACTATAAAAACTACTCCAGCAGAAGCAATTCAGGATCGTAAAAAGCGAAAGGAATGTAAAAGATAGTTATTGATTTATGAAAAATTTAGAACTATATTAGAGACACGTGGCGATGAAAATCGAACCTTACTTTGTAATATCCTATAGTGTAGAGAATTAAGTTTCTAGAAACAAAGAAATTACCAGCAAACAAAGAAACAGTTACTTCATTTTATAAACAAAGCATTATTATTGTTTCTAACAAATGATAAATACGGGCAATTTTTTAGATAACGTGTTACATACGGACGTACCTAGTCGTATTTCTATTCACTTTAAGAATTGGTTATTATTTAGATGGAAATGAAGCATCAATAAATGTGTATATATGTATATAAATAGACACGCACCAGCATTTCCAGAGAAGTTGTTAATTAAAGAGGTTACACAGGAACCTCCGCAAATTGTACGTATGCGTCGCTTTCAAATTATAAGGAGGAAAGTATAAGGAAGAATCTGAGAGGAAATTCAGAAGAAAATGTAAGTCCAATTATAAGACATACAAAGTAAATTATAATGTTTAAACTTATTCCTTAATGTAGCGGCAAGTAACAAAAGAGACTGAATAAATAACAGAAAAGTTTTCTTATGCTTTACTGTCTGGAAATATTCTGTTAATATTGTATAAAAATAACAACATTTAAATTTGTAGTTAAAAGAATTACTTTAATAAATTCAAGAAAGTTGTAAAAATCGTCACATTAAAAGTTGAAATTACACTAAAATGGGTAAATATATTTTTAAGTATTAAATACCTAAGCACTAAATAAATAAAAAATTCATTTTGGTTTTACATGATAATGTTAAGCCTTTGTATAGTTGTTGCGTAGTTAGAATTATTTGAGATGTATATATTAAAGCTACTCAATTGCACATCTTTTTGAAATCAAATATTGATAACTGTTTATTTGTAGATAAATAAATAAAAACTGAGAAAACTACTTAGGTAAATAAACAAGCAAATAAATCTCAAAAGAAATAGATATTTAAATTTGTAGATGGTCCCACTCGAAAATTAGCGTTCGTGTTTAAATATTATTGATTTTAGGTACTTATAATTACTATAACTAGTAATTTTAAATAAATAATGCATGTTTCACAATTAAAAATAATGAAACAATAATAAAATAGAAGTTAGGATCTATTAGAATTAATTGACATTTTAGTAACATGATCTGTTAGCATATGGATAAGTTAGTTATCGATTACGCCACTAAATACGGTTATGGGTATACTTAACCATAAAATCTTACTTAAAGCAAGTTTCCCAACAAAATGTTATATAAGAAAAATCTTTGGTAAACTTTTATATCCTACAATTGATACAATTTGACGTTTATGTCAGCTTCTATAAATTTCATGGTATCACTTAAAAGTTTTACATTAAAGTTGCGTCTAATAGTGTACCGTTTGATAGTTAAAATCAAGAGAAGTTAAACGAACTGAGACACGGTTATATAAATTCAGTTCAGCTTCACATAATTGAAAGCTACCTGTTATCTTAGAAAATAAATGAGCTTTGCTTTACTTTAAATATCAGAAAGCGCTTCGAAATTTAAGGAGTATATTCATAAATTAATTTAAAGTGTATCTGCAACATTTTCAAAATAACTATTATAAAATTTAATGTGTTTCCTTATAAGATTTTCGTTTTATCACATTGATATATTGCCTTTATATTTCCATTTCTGAAACTTTAAAAATTAGCAACACCGTCGTTATAGTTTTCTATTGAAATAGATTACGTGCCTTAATAATACGAACAAAAAAATTTATCATGTTTTTGAGTTGTATGTATACACCTAAATATACTAAATTTCTATGAACAAGAATTAATTTTAATTCAAATCAAAACCAGAATAAGAATTCGTACATGTTTAAGAATTTATAGTTGTTTTATAAAAAATATTTCTACTTTTAAACTGTGTAACTTTGTAAAAAGCTTTTTATAAATTTGATTAATACGTATAAGTATTAGAAATCATAAAGTACTGCAAATTAAATTTCTTAATAAATGCGTTTAAATACTTATTAGAATACAAAACTAAAAATCGTCTACTTGAGTTTAGTGAGAACGAATTTATACTCGCCGCGAATGAAAATGCATTTAGTAAACTATAATAGCATTTTGTAAAGGATAGTACTTGTGTTAAACGTGTTAAATTACCAAATGCGGACCACTTTGCTGTTTATATACAGGAAACTGTACAACACAAATGTAGTTAACACACTAAAATCAATGTTTTAGCAGAGCAACTGGATATTCCTTTATTATACATTTATCACCATATCTGTTATAAAATTACAATCAATATAACGGCGCGCCAAAAATATTTGTGATTTATTTTCGGAACAATTTCAGTTGTAAACGTTTACAAATTATTTTATGGAACTTGTTCTAATGATGCACAAAATCGTATGTTTTCAATTTTTCTTGGATTTGCTTGATAAAATTTAAAAACAAAATTAAGTGATCAATTGGAGTATAATAACAAATGAGTATTGCATAATAAGAAATCATAGATATAATCTTTCCCAAAATTTGCAAATGGTACTTCTCATCGATTTGTCCTTTCTAATTTTTACATTATTTCCTGTTTTAACCTTTTTTTATCGCCATAAATAAGAATTACTCAAAACATTGGTTTTTAGTGCGTTAGAGGAGTTCGCCTAATTTAATTTTATCTTCATTAATGCAAGAATGAGTTTTTATGGTATAATAGAAGGTCTTTAAAGCATTCCAAGACATGCAATCTCCATCAGAACTTTTTTTTTCATGATCATCCATCTTTATAAATAAATTCAAGAACTATCTTTCGAGACATTCCTTGAGCTTAAATTTTAAATTACCTTTTTGTTTGCTATTTATTGTTATCACTGAAAGTGATAAATTCTCGACATCCATTAAATGTTTTATCGCTTCAATCTGGTTTTCCTCATTTTTGGATATGTTTCATGTATTTTTGTAAAACTTTCGCCTGCGATATTTGAAGCACAGAATCTTCCAATCTTCCACTGTTTTCTTTAGCAGGTTGTAGATACAACTACGCGTAACACACAATTTCGGGCATAACTCACAGTGACAGTTGTTTCGTATTTTACTAATTTTATGGAATTAAATCTATTTGTCTGCTTCATTTCGAAAGGTTTTTTGCAGATAGATCAATGGTCTATCGTTTTATGATAAAGTCAATTGTCGAAAATGGACTATTTTACATTCTAAGATACCGAATAACTTATTTCAATTTCTGTCTAGATTAGCATGCCGTTTCTTTCAAATAAGGATAGTTTTACCCATTTCTACTTTTAGCTACAACTTAGTTCTCAAATTAACACCTACTGAATCCGTAGGCTTGCAAGAAACTAACATTGAAATATTGTATTTTGCAGCTTGCACGATCAATATAGTTTCTCGTTATCCGTTAGTGACATTGCCTTCCCAACTAGCAATTTGGTTTTATAACTTTGGTATAACAGAACTATTAAGGTTTATTATTTCTATATTACCACGCCTTAGGAACATTTTGATTCTATTACAGATTCAGAAAACACAGTTTTGTTGTCTGCAACTGAATTATCGTTTAAAATAATGATTAAAGGATTCTTAAAACAATATTATAAAATATATTACCAAACAATTATCGGATTGCTATGTAAACGTTTATACGATCACTACAGGATGTTTTAGCTTATAGAAGTAAATTCATCTGTAACCACTGCTTAGCTTTCTTGAAGAAATTCAATGAGGCTACTATAAATGCTTTATAAAATTATTTTGAAAATGCAATACATTGCATGCTTTCAAAACTGTGGTATAAGTACCTCATAATGGCAATGGCAGTTGCACCATTAAAACCCTAATAACGCCCTCAAAGAATAAAGTAGATTATGTAACACAAAAATGTTGCACTAAGCAAAGTTATACAATAAACTTAACTTAAACTTTGCCAATTCCATAATTTTATTTATTTCTTAGATATCTGTGTAGTTAATATTTATAGATAAATAAAAATATGGGAAATTTCTCATTTTCACCTAAAATATTTGTACATTTTCAAAAGCTGACACCTATGGGATAAAGTAAATCCGCTATCATTTTAAAACACCTCGGGTACTAATTTTTATTAAGTTTCCTTTAAAAACCTTACCGCGAATGCTTATGTCGAAAGATTACGTACTGCGTGCAAGTTAACCAAATCTTTTATAAGAACATACATTACAGTAATATTGTGTGTCGTTTTCAATACAAACTTACATATATTAAATAATATAATGAGAAATTGGGCGTATTCATAATTAATCTAATAACTTAAAAGGTCTTCGCCCAAATTTATATTTTTTATTTAAATTGACAATTGTT
>JAHWXV011001139.1:0-12546 GCA_024586415.1 Phrixothrix hirtus | reverse complement strand
AATCTATGAATGATTTCAAAATGACTCTAGCAGTGGCCAATCTCAACGCGGGTTTTAAAAACCTATCTTATACCAGAGCTGGCGATATCAGAGTTGACTGTCACGACGCAAACCAGCAGAAGATACTTGGCGATACTCTCTCAAACGGCGATCTATTCAACACCATGACTGCACAGATGTTAAGCCCCAAGGTCATTTTTTTTAGAATTACGGGGAGTGGACAACTCTGACCTACTATTGAATTCGCTTATTCAACAAAACGAAGATGTAATTATCAAATCGGGGTTCACGCAAGAAGCATTTATCAGCAAATGTAGGCTATTCCGTGTAATAACGTATAAAGATTCTGGCAGATGGCATTACATTTACGAAGTTGATCCGAAGATTTTCAGAGCCTTACTCGAGAAAGGCAATGTTATCATCGACTACTTAAGCATACGACTGGAGGAGCACATCAGCGTAGGCAGATGTTTTAAATGCAATTCTTTTGGTCACACAGCCACTTCGTGCACTCATGCAGCAGCTTCTGGGCGATGTGGGGAAGGGCACAGCTCAAGAGATTGTACCAACAGCCATCAAAATTGCATCAACTGCACGCGTGCCGATTTACCGAATCGTGAACACTCCGCAACGGACCCCAACTGCCCTATAAACATCCGAAGAGCCAGGGAGGTTATTTACAAGAGTAATTATCATAAGTGGCAATTAACTTGGATAGCGTTGAAAGTACCCAGTGCGTTTTTAGCTATAACGCGAGTGTTGTTTCACCGTTCTTGTGGTGGTACGAGCAGTAGTTAGTGTCCTCTCGGTGCATAATTGTATTTATAGTCACTATTTTGTAGGCAGTACGTGCACCAGCTGCGTACAATAGGGCGGAGTTTCACTGTGCTCACGGAGCCAATCAACAATTAGATTTTTATAGTTCACAAGTTGTGATTTATGTATTCACTTGCATTTGTTTCCCCATGTTCAGTATTGTTTATGAAAACTAGTTAAGATATCTTGCTTGTCTCGATCCAATTCAGGTATAATTTAAAGGCGGTACCGATTATTACAGATCAATGTCTATATTTTAGTCATGCATGTACCTAACCGCTTGCACAAGATACTCTTAACATGCATGTATTATTGTTTACGTAGTATCATGTAGATTAATATATTAGTTAGTCATATAGCTTTGCTCTAGGCCTATTTACATTGAGCTTAATAGTTTGGAGTTGCCTTGTACTAGATATACATGATATGCATTTATTTTCTTTGTATAGTTACTGTATACTTGTACCTTAGTTAGATAGTTGGCTTTACTTTGAGATTATTTAGTTAAGACAAATAGACTTACAGTTGGCTTTGTAATATATTGGGTTAGATTTAGTTTGGTAAGCTAGGATTTTTTCTATACTCGATAGATTTTAGTTAGATGCATGTTTATCTTTAACTTGATCTTAGGTATTTGTACTTGGTTTGCTAATAAACAGGTAGTTAAGGTCGTTATGCACATAGCAGATGCGACCTAATACCGCCGAATCTATTTTTATCTCTAATTCTTTTTATCTTACTTTTCTGCATTATGAAGATTTTCGTGGATTTCTTAAATTAGTTTATTATTGTTGTAATTTTTTATCTTGCTGAACTTATGTGCCAGCAAATTCCATAACCTTATATTTCATATGACTAAATATTTATTTCCTATGACTAAATATTTATTCTGCACTTATGTTAACATAGATTTTTTATGCAGTAATTCGACCTACATTTCATTCTGTTTGAAATACTTTTAAATAATCCTAATTTTAATTCTTAATTTTACTTATTATTTTAAACTATTTCAAACAATCTAATAGTCGTTTTCTTGGAAAAATATATATAAAGCTAATTTGAATTATAAACTAACAAGTATGTAATAATATTGGCATTAAGGATTATTTATATCACGTATGCTGAAAAAAATTGAACTTCAATTACTTTGCATGCTCATAAACGTATTGTTATTGAAGCCATTATTAGAGTATCTATGTTAAAAATATTGAAATAGTATATACAGTATGTTAAAAATTTAGAGGCATATTATGTGGGCGAAAATATGAAAAACGTCATATGTCCGCAAAGATTTCCCAAGTAAGCTGTAATTCCTCACCTGTAACATCCAATTTTATTGCACACTTATTTGCAAAATTAATTGGACACCTAGTTTTTATCGAACATGAATAGAATTAATAGAAAACAAGCGAAATGCATATAATTATCAAAATTTAGCAATTTATTGCGAACATAAACAAAAAGGTTTTCAGAATACAAGATCGTACTACAGCTTGCCATATTTGTTCCTATTCAGTCCTTTCTAAATAATTAAAAGCTATCACCTCGTTGCAATTTTTTCGAACATGTCGGTCTAACTTATTCCATACATGTTCAATGAGATTATGGCAATAATTCGAGATGACTGTAGTAATACATGAATTCCCACGATAACTAAATATTGACGAGTTACTCTTGCAAAGTGTGGACGGGTATTGTGTGGTATTAACATAAAATGAGAGAGATACGATGATCGATTAGGCACTCTTTAATATGATTCCTCCAACTGTCACAACAGGACTCTGTGGAACATAACATTTGTACATTCTTCAATAGAAATGTCTGCTCACAGCATAAAGATTTCATCACACAAATTGAATTCTTGGAGCTATGCAGCATGTCGCAAATCATTTGGCTGCCCTTGTCCACACTTTATATTAATCATCTGGTGAAATCAGGCTTAATCTAGATTCGTTCGTGAACAATACAGCACCCCCATTTTCAGTCGTCCAATATGTATGTTCTCGAACAAAATTTAGCTGATTTTAACGTCTTATACTTGTTTGTCCTCTTCTTAACTGTTTGCGAACTATATCTACAGGAATAGCTGTTCCGTGAACCCATTGATCCACAAAAAAGTTGCTAGAAAATTGTGATCACACAATGCTTATAGCCTCATAAATTGAACTTCTTTGCGATTTGTAGTCCGTGCCATCCTTGTTTTGGCTGCGTTGATCATGTTACGATACTTCAACCAATGCAATGCAATATAACGAATACTGCACCTATAATCGTGGAAGCAACAGCTTATGCTGTTTCGTTTTGGGTCATCTTGGTACAAATGTCAAAAGATCATACTGTAGAGTTAAAGTTTTACTTGTTAAAGCAGGCTTTTACAAAAGCCATTGTTTATCGTGCATCTGAAAACGTCAATGCAAACATATTGTGATAGGTTCTTCACTACATAGCTAACGGATTACGAGGGAGAACCATTTATATAAACATACGAGGTAAGCACTAAATGTTCCGGTCTAAGTATATTGTAGAAGTGAAAGTTAGTTTTCAGTATAATCTACCTTTATTTCGACACATTTGTTACAACGTGAAATTAGCATTTCAACACCGTTAAAGATACTTCGGAGTTTTGTCAGTAAACTTTTCGAAAACAGCTTCTTGTACTTTCACCATCGCTATTAAATTTGCGTCGTACTTAGGCATGATACTGTCGCTCAAATTTTCATGCCTCTTGCTCTTGATAGATTTGTCCAAAAACCTCAATAATCGACAATAGGATTCGGAATTTATGGTTGCACTTTGCACTTTTCTCCAAAAGTTGGAGTAAACAACTCCTTAGAAGCTAGAAGATAGCGTCTATGACATTTTCAGCTAACTATGTAACTTTGAACCTTTTTAAGTACATGTGATGTTAAATATCTTCATTAAATTCCCATTTGTAGGGTAAAATGATTATTATTAATCACAATCCAAACTTTATTGATTATATTATGTTCCATTGCCTGCAATAATGTCTAATGATACGTTCCACAGAATATAGTTAAAGGAAATACAACGAAGACAAATGCCTTACAAGTTTGGGTTTGGGTGACAATTAATGAGGAACCTAACGTACACACAATTTTCGATAATGATGATAGTTATGAGGGATTGAACAAGCACTGACTGTCAAAATATTTAACTTCCGTTCAAGGTTTGAGATAGTAAATCTCCAATTGCTGCGAATCACTCCACTAATCCACAACACAATGTCTCCTCAGATCGATGTTGATGGTCCTCCTTTTTATTAATATCAGTATAGTCTGTACGATTTCTGACGCCACTTCATTACGTCTGAACGCGACATTGTATTTGCCGCATATACCACCGTTATTTTATGATGTATTCAAGTAAAATTGATTCCACATTAATGGCACTGAAGTGGTTACTCCAGTTTCTGCACCATTAAACAAGCGTGATGTAACGCATTTGTTACATTTATGCCAAAGAAGGTGATTCACTAAGAGCCCACGGATATGCATCCCATTTCACATATGTTACACATACCAAGAGACAGCGACTTACTTCTGAATCACCTTTATAAGTAATCCATTACGATGGTGACCCATTTTATTCGAATCTGAAATGTATTTAATTTTAATCAATAATGCACTAGTGCTTAATTCTGTAGTTTTATTAATTTAACTCAATTTAGCCATCGTGTAAAGTAAATTTCAATAAAATTGTTTAATTTTAACTGAAATAAAACGATTTTAATTTGGAAAAAGTAGAATTGCATTATGAGGGCATTGAATTCATTTAGTTTCTACAAAACTGCTGCCACTCAAGTATTAATTTAGGACGGTATATTTTTAGGTTTCTTTAATATTAAGTTCGATAATACTGTGTTTTCAGAAGCGTTTTTAGTGAAATAAATCAAGTTGTGTTCATATCAAAGGTTGCAAGCTTTAGAAGATCTTGCTACGAGCGGACGTATTTCAAAAAGTAATCCACCCCAACTCGATTAAAATTAAAATGTGCTATTTCATCCTAAATCACTTCTTTAACCTCAAGTTAATTATTCGACATATGCTCAAGCCCTATTTTTTATCCATTGTAGCAGGTGCTAATTATAATTTGGGCAATAGTACAATAAATAAAAATTATAATCTCCCAACGACTATAGTTTTTACTATAGATGGTACATTGGCAGCGAACGATTTTGTAAATGAAAACAAAATTAATTGTTTTAAACACAAAATAAATGGTTAGATACATCCTCAGGTTTATTATTAGTGATATAATTAATTTCAGCTTGTATAAATTTTAACAGCTGAGTGTTTATAAAACCTTTATTTTATTTTATTAACAAGAATGTTTAAAATCAATATTAATGAATGAACCACGGCATTTGAAAATTTAAAAAAATCAACAAGAAACCAATATTTACTGTATATCAACTTGAAATTAATTATATGACTTATAATAAACCTGAGGATGTATCTGACCATTTAATTTGTGATTAAAACGAATAATTTTGATTTTATTTACGAAAACGTTTGCTGCCAATGTATCATATGTAATAAAAACTATATAGACGGGAGACTATCACTTTTAATTATTATCCTATTTGTTTGTTGTATTACATCAGAAAACTTATATCAAGCAACCTTATATGTTTCGTTAATTGTCAAAACAACAAAGTTATTCTTAATTATTGTTGTATTTGCACTGAATTCGACATATTGTTAAAAATACTGACTTGAAGTTAAACTGATTGTTTTAAATTTTGAGCAACTTCTATACAAGATCTAGATCTTAAAGTAAATTCTATAATTCAGTAAGTATTTCTCTTAGAGGTCTCAGCAACCCGGCAGCGGCTAAGTCAAAACAGGCATAATGTTACCACCTCAAATCCGTTTAGGAATTAAAAGATAATATCAGAAGCGATGTATGGATGTTCGAGCCCTGGAGAACGAGTAGTTAACGGGCGTAATATAACTATACCATTGATATAGTAATAAAGCACTCTAAGGCTATTTTAACAGTAATCTTACTGAAATGTTGTAGTGGGAACGGGAACGTATTTTACTTACGCAATTCGTTTTCCTTTACAAATGTTTCACGCTTCATTTACTCCTTTGATTAATTACGAGCTTTTTAAAAGACGTTTTTTTCTATGATTGGAATCGCTTCAACAACATAAGTTAAAGACGAGTGGCCGCCACGAGGAGACTTGAATTGAGTTTAATGCAGTGGCCATCGCTGATAAAATGAAATCCCTTATTGTAAGAGGAATAGAGCTGAAAATTACCAAGCAGCCGTATTTGACTTCGGTTAGCTTAGATTACCTTGTTTCGTTTCTAAAGCTGACTCAATCGTCTCTTCACTTCAGTTCAGTTAATCAATTAAAATATTGAAATTCTATGCATTTTCTGTCGATCAATAACGCTCTATGCTGACATCCCATTCAAATTTATTCTTAACTTTGTTAGCAGTAGCCAGTAGACCTATAAAAGAAAATTTAACTATCTATTTTGTTGTAGCTTAAGGTTTCATTAATATTAAGCTATAATCAGATTATAGGGTGACATTCAAACAGGTATTTAGCATTTTTAGCAATTTTTCTAGATAAGTTTATTTTTGGAAGGTATTGCATTGAAATTACCCTAAAGAGAATTCAGAACATTAAGAGATTATTGAAAAACAGAATATGTCTATAAAACTCCGAAATTTGGCACGCTAACAGTATTCATACACTTTGGAATTAAGATACCCATTCACTACTTCAAAAAATTTTAATATTTGGTGATATTCCCTTGGGCACGAGTAATGGTTAATTATCTTTATAGCATGGATTTTACTAAATTTTCTGTCACTGACGTTGATATTTTAGCCTATTTTTATTGAAGTGCTGCTTTTAAAGATGTTTTATTTGCGATGCTCTGAATTCCAATTTTTTCGCCAAGATAATTCTACACATGCTCTGTAAGGTGCTGATTAGGCCTGGTTTGTTATAAAGGATCTGGTATTCCAGGCAGAATGCTTTGGATCACTATCTAGGATAAATGAAATTTTGAAGAGAACATTAAAACCGAGTGGAAAAGTTGGGCGTAAAAGACAATTACTTGTTTATGCAAGATGTGGAATACCTAAATCTGGAACCTTTATAACACAGCAAGATGCTTCAAAATACTGTTTCAACTACCAGATGTCAATTTAATAGAGTTGTCCAATAAGGCACATCTTAAATTAAATAGCTTTAAAAACAGAACTTTAGGAAGAATACCAACATCACGCCATACCTGCCACACAGGTTAATAGTAGTTGTTCGCGCACCACCAAATACTAAAATTTTCTACAGCAGTGAAGAGTATGAATGCTTTTTGCGCACTAAAGTTTTATATACATATTAATTCTTTTAGATTATGTACTATTTTTTTTTAAATAAACACATCATTTTCCGGTATCTAATAAAAGATGTATTTTATTAATTTACCGAAATTTCAATGCGATGCCTTCCAAAAATTGGCTTCTCGAAAAATATTCGAGGTAAGAATACTTTTTGTACCCACTATATGTATAATTTATTTTATAAAATATTAAATAATTGGAGTAAATGATTTTGCATATTCTACAATGTATATGAAGTTGTTTTAATATTATCTCTGTAGTAGAAAAATTTTACGAATCGATACGTCTAACTACAAAGTGTGTAATTTGTAGAAAGTATTACGATATTGCCAAGAAAAAACACCTACAAATAGTAAAATGGGCACCTGCTGGCAGTGGCTTAGCGTACGTATTTGAAAACAATATATACTACTTACCTAAGGCCGAAGATTTTGATAATCCTAAACAAATAACTACTGATGGTAAACCTGGAATAATTTACAATGGTGTACCTGACTGGGTTTATGAAGGTATTATTAATTTGTTGTAAATAAAAACAAAATTTACATTCATTAATTTCAGAGGAAGTTCTTGGTTCTGGATCTGCTTTGTGGTTTTCTCCAGATGGCAAACGACTTGCTTTTGCATTCTTTGACGACACACTAGTGAAAGATTTTCATTATTTTATTTATGGTGAACCAGGAAATATTAACAACCAATATCCTCAGTTGGTTACTCTAAAGTATCCAAAGGTACTTATGCCAAATCTAAAATTTGGGTATAAAGGTTATTGTTTTATTTGATTTCAGGTGGGAGCAGTAAATCCTCTTGTTTCTGTTAGATGGGCTGATTTAGAAAATCTTCAAAATCCTATAACAACGATTCAAGGAATTATTCCAACTAATGTTGTTAGTGCGGATCACATCCTTGATGACGTTACTTGGGCTACAAATACAGATCTCGTTGCGGTTTCATTAAATCGTGTACAGAACAAAGCTGCCGTTGTTCGATGTAATGTGGAAACAAACGTTTGCAAAGAGGTATCAGTGTTATTTAAAGGCGCTAGAAGTGATAATTTATATTAAAGTGTAACCTTAGGTTTATATAACTGAGCAGAGTCATGGTTGGGTAGATATCATAGCTCCAAAGTACAGTAAAGATGGA
This sequence comes from Phrixothrix hirtus, assembly GCA_024586415.1. Taxonomy (NCBI): domain Eukaryota; kingdom Metazoa; phylum Arthropoda; class Insecta; order Coleoptera; family Phengodidae; genus Phrixothrix; species Phrixothrix hirtus. The sequence goes on along the minus strand of JAHWXV011001139.1, from coordinate 4,200 downwards.
ACTAAGTTTCTTACCTTGTCATCTGAAGGCGAAGGGAATGATACTTATAGGCATTTAGTATTGACTGACAGAAATGCGATCCCTCAACGAAGACGACTAACCTTCGGCAAAAGAGTAGTAAATGCGATTTACGGCTGGGACGAAGCTAGAGATTTGGTGTAATTAATGTAATTAATTATAAATTTGCCTTATTTTAATGCTTAATTTTAGCTATTATGTAGGAACAGTTGAAAATATTCCCTCGCGTCAACAAGTGTACTCTTTCAACTTAAAAACAAATGTCGACACGTGTTTAACATGCAGTTTCGAAACACCGGAAGGACCTTGTGAAATAGCAACGGCTAGTTTTAGTAAGGCGTTTTCTTATTTTACTAAAAGTTGTAGTGGACCAGGACCAGGCATAGTTCATGTACAGAATGCTGAGGTATCAGAATAATATTACAAATTTTCTTTCAAATCTAAAGACTCTTTACAGACATTGCAATTCTTTGTTTGGGAAAACAATACTGTTATCCGAGAAAAGTTGTCAAATAAACTTAAACCTGTCAGAAAAGACTTAACAGTACCTTTAGTTGGTGGTTATCAAGCTCGAGTTCGTTTGTTATTACCGCCTGAGCTTAACGAAGCCAGCAGTGTCCAATATCCAATGATTGTTAATGTGTAAATACAGTACCTTAAAGCATGGCCTTTTTTATCATTCCTTTCTAGATATGCTGGACCAAATTCTAATAGGGTGGTAGACTCATTTTCAACCGGAGTCGAAAATTATTTTGTAACAAATCGCAACTACATTTACGCATACATCGATGGCAGAGGTGCTGGTAAGAATGGAGATAATCACATGTTTGAAATTTATCGTAGACTAGGAACAGTTGAGATTGAAGACCAAATTGCTGTTACAAAGTATTTTTAAATATAAGTAAACATATACATATTTTACATTTATTATTTAGATATTTGCAAAACAATTTTGCTTATATTGATGCTGATCGTACTGGTATGTGGGGTTGGAGTTATGGTGGTTTTTCTACAATATGGACACTTATTAAAGACAATGAAAATGTGTTTAAATTCGGTTTAGCTGTCGCTCCTGTTACTAATTTCATTTATTATGGTGAGTGCTTATATCAAAAACTTATATAGTTAAAGCATGAAGTATTACAGATTCAATTTATACTGAACGGTATATGGGTTTACCAACACTAGATGATAATTATGAAGGTTATAACAACACTGATACCACAAAACATGTTGAAAATTTACGTAATAAAACACTTTTCTTAATTCATGGAAATGCTGATGACAATGTTCATTATCAACAATCAATGTTATTAGCAAAAACACTCGAAAGAGCTGATATTATGTTTTATCAACAGGTTTGAAAATATTTCCGAATTTTCAATTTTTACAAGTTTTATTTTTAGAGTTATCCTGATGAGAATCATAGCTTGGGATATGTCTCTCCACATTTATATCACACTATCGATAAGTTTTTTTATTATGCTATGAGCTTAAAGAATTTGAAAACTATGAAGCTACGTAAATGTTGTAAACCTATAAGAATAAGATAATGGCACGATATTATGTTATGTTTCAAATATTGAAAAAGTGATAATTATGTCTTCCATATAGTTTTCAATAAATTTTTCATTGATCTCAATTTTTGTAGGCGATCATATTATATACATATAATTTCTTCTATGACACCTTGTAAACGATTTTATTAATGCCGTATGTTAGCACTAGGGCTTAACGTGGGGTTCGAATCTACAACCCTGAGATTTAGAGTTTCGTGTTTTGCTTGATAAGGTAGTTAAAATTTGATTTTATAATAATAAAGTGTAACGTTCTAAAAAGACAAACTGAAATAATATGGGATAAATTCAGCTGTGAGGACAATCTAGGTTAGGTTCGATTCAGTAAAAATCTGCCTTAATAGATATCAGGGGCGCCGGGTTAACTACAAGAATTAATCTGATCGTAAATACTACCATATTGATGGAAAGTTTGAACGGATACCTATAGGACAGAGTGGAAAAATCGCTTTGTATAGTAAGTATAAAGAATAATAAAGAGCTAGTAATAGTAGGTATGTGTTGAAACAAATATACTCAGGATATTAAAATTATGAAATAAGCAAAACATATCATAATCCATATATCATAAAAAATTAATAAATGTTTACCGGAATTTAATCGTAAAAGTAGAACAATTATTGATAAGTAATAATCAAATTAACAATATTTGCTTTTATAACATACAGTAAAATACAAAAGTTACACAGACCCTCAGAAATTTAGAATTTTCGTGTTCGTATACAGCTATTATCCCGAGTAATTTCTTGTAAATTCTAAAACAGCAGTCGAATTTTCAATAAAGTTAGAACAATCAAGCGCTTTTGGTTGTATTAATTTTGAATATAGTACAATTTTAAGTTTTAATAAGATTTAATTAGATAAACGAGTATACTAAATTTGTAATCGTGTAGGTGAAACCCAAAAAAAGTGACAAATAATTAAAAGAACAAATTAGAATTAATTTAATGTAATAAAAATTTAAATATAATTTAGAAAAATGATTCCCAACCTAAAAGTCTGAAATCAATAAATGGCCGTTAATTAAAATTAGCGAGTATGACTTGATCGATTCTTAAGTAACCTGTTAATCAGAATCAAACATGATTAAATAGTCAAACAACGATTGATGAGTCCGCATGTTAATTAGATAGTAGAAGTAAGTTCAAATTATAATATATAATCAACACAACACAACCTACCAAATTTTTACGAAGCTATATATAGAATGCAAAAAAGAAAAGATCGTTCATTTAAGCAACCAAAGGGAAAACTGCCCGTTTTTTAAATAAATATGGCTAATTATTATATCCTCAATGAACATAAATAAAAAAGGTACGTAGCAAATACAAATTTTTAATGTTGCACAATTATACCTATAATTTATTACAGGTTAAATACATTAACTGGAATCCTAATTGATCGGTACTTTTGAATCGAATCAAGTCAGATGATGTTATTCCCTTTTATACCCGATCCTAGGATCATTAACTTTAGTTGTAATCATAATTCATTATTAAATAAGAACATAGTATAATGAAGTTAAAATTTTTATAAAAATGAAATAGTTTACATTTTAGTAACGAAAATTGGTAAATTTACAAGCTATCGCAATCAAAGTTGTAGCAAAAGTGGACAACGCACTTGGCGCGCATGATATTACTTAAGTCAAATTTACGAAGCTTAAACAAAGAAATTTAATAAAAAAATAACATTAATTAATCATTACTTTTTAGATTGAAACTCGAAGAAATTATTGAATACAAATTGAGGGTAATTCGAAAAGTGTATTAAAATATTTTGAATATCAAACAAGTTCAGGTGGCATTAGAACGATGGGCATGTACAGAAATCCTATTATAGAACATGAATAATAGTTACAAATTTGCTCGTTATTTATATAGCAAGAAATGATTTGTGCTTAATGATTTTTCTAAATTCAATTTATTAATGAAAAAAAATTCTTTTCTATAAAATTACAATATGAAAACATAGCAACCTGCTATAGTATATAGGGTCTAACTATAGTTGCTTTATATAGGAAAAGATGGGCTAAATTGCTTTCAGTAAATATAAAAATGCTTAAGGTGAAACATCTGTCAGGTTTCGTTGGCGTTCTGCGCTTAATAAACACATTTTTTTAAAATTTGTCTCCGTATGTTCCCCAGTAACGGTTTGGTTGGCAGTAAGACAGTGGAAAAGATAATAAATAGGTAGAGAGAGTTTTTTTTCTGTCGGATAAAACGCGAGAGACGAGTTTTCTTCTACGCTCCGTGACGATTGAAAAACAAGTAGAGTTTTCTGTCGGATAAAACGCGAGAGACGAGTTTTTCTACTCTCCGTGACGATTGCGAAATATGTAACAAAATTAAATTGACAGTTCGAGACGATTTTCACGCTGGTGGATTTCGACGATATATATATATATATATATATATATATATATATATAAGACAAGTATTTTTTATATACATATTAAAAATTTTTTGCACCGGCTGAGGCTCGAACTCAGGATCTTGTGCTTATATGACACACGCATTAACCACTAAGCTACCGACGCCTACAGTCTGACAGCAGAAAATCTCCAATATGTATATAATGTCAAATTCAAGGCGTTAGATATTTT
>JAHWXV011001028.1:0-16103 GCA_024586415.1 Phrixothrix hirtus | reverse complement strand
AAAAAATTGAAATTTCTTTGTTGGACAGGTTAGATGAGACTAGCAAATTTAATATTAATAAAGATACTTCAGTAATTATTACGTGCATAATGAGTTTGTTACCGAAATCAAAATTTTCAAAATTGAAAAAATTAAAAATGTTATGACGCATTAAACAAATGTACTCTCTTTATTGAAAACTGGAACCAAGACAGATTTGAAGTGGGGATTGACTACTACGAAGAGTTAATCTTCATGTGGTAATGTGCTCATTTATAGAAAATGATTTAGAAGAAGATTTAGAAGCTTTTAACAAACGAATATACTCATATCAAATTAGGTTATGTTTTTTTATGTCATTATGATGTTAGCAACACTGAATTATACCGCAAATGCGCATGTCTAACCAAAAACTTGCTTGCAAAAATAGGTCCAGGCGTATATTTTTTAGACTGAAAACAGAATGAAGCTTGAATGCAATTAGCTGTTTCATATTAGGCAATTTTTTCTCCTGGATTGTTTCTAGACTCATTTTAGACCAAAAAAGGACCAATATAAAACAAGCTTAAAGTAGGTAATCAAGCAATTTATTATGATTGTGTAGAACTGCCAACGGAACAGATACCAGATGCCAGTATATATTCGTATAACCGTATAACATATCGTATACGTATAAGTTGTATCAAATATTTAAATTTTGAGTGAAAAACGACTAGCTATTTTCATTTTCTTTGGTAATAATTAGTATTTCAATTAACTTTTCTTTATTCAATGTAATCTTAACGCTAATACTGTTTATACCGCTTTGTTCAATCAAGAAGAATATTTTAAAAATATTACACACAAAGTTGTTCATGACACGATGAAGCAAATCTTCACCTATTTGTTGAGTTTTCTTCCAGGTTCCAATGTTAACTTCTTCGGGGCATCTGGCTAACATTTTGGCCTACAAATTTTGAAGGCCAGATAATTCCCAAATCGAGAAATAAGTCACTAGCTAAAAATTTATCGCAAAACCCCATTGAGTTTCTGGCCGTATGAGCCGTTACTCCATGCTGCCGGAATAGCAAAGTATCGTTAACCAATCCTCGTCTATTTAATTTTGGAAGGAGAAACATCTCTAGCATATTAACGTAACGCTCGGATGTTAGTGTAACGAAATGGCCATTTCTATCCTCAAAAGTTTGGACCAATAGGTTCCTGGGATCCAACTTCACGCCAAACAACAACGTTTGGTTCATGTAAATTTTTTTGTATAAAATTTTCAAGGATTCTGGTTAGACCAATATCTAAAGTTCTGTTTGTCAACAATACCGTTTAAGTAAAAATTAGCCTTTCGTTCATTATTGGACTGAAGCTCTACGTGAGTTTTAAAAATATAAACAAAAGGTACTTCTCTGTCTTGCTCCCTTAGATGTTGTGATGGATTCAATGTGTGCTACCTTGTTATATTCCAAACGCAAAGGTTTGTCTATTGACAATTCTTACTCATTCAATGTTTTCAGGTGTGAAAATTGTTCTTTGACGTCAATTTTTCTTTAAATCTTGCATGGAACTATTCCTACCTCAATGATGAATCCATATCAGAATTGTTTTACGAGTTGGAGCACAACCCCCATTATTGTTAGTAAACCCACGTCGAAATGCACGTCTAACCTGCTTTATCGTTAAGTTTTAATACAGAAAATACGATATCAAACAGATTAAAAAATTCTAAAAATATCATAATATTCTTAGTAATATTGATAAAACAATAGAGTTTTCAAAAATGTTATTTTAGGTCAAGTTTGTGATAGCTTAAATCCCAGAGACCGAAGAACATATTCCAATGTAGTACTCTTTATTTACTTACCTTGTATAAATGTAATTTAAAAATCAAAATGCATGCTCTAATTTGGGGAACCATATATTATTATTAATTCGAACGTTTTAGTTCTAATAAATTTGCTAAACTAATTAGAGCACTATCAAGGATTATAAAACATCGGCCCAATCGTTACTACATATTTTGCTTAGTCGTATATGGTTTGTTTATATTGTAGGATTGAAACACCAAACACATGTTAAAATTATTCTTATAGCTATTATAGGAGTGCTTCTACTGAAAATATTGATTTAATTTGTTTTATACAATAATAATAAACTAAATCAATATTTTTCAACAGCAGCACTCCGTTTATAAGAAATACAAGAATAATTTTGGCTGAGTTTTATGTTTCAATGCTACAATATAAAGAAGTCACATGTTACCAAGCAATCTATGTAACAACAATCGGACGGCTAATTTATATTTTTCGATAATGTTCTCATTGATTTAACCAATTTATTGGATCGAAAACGTTCCAATAAATAACTGTATTAATAAAAAAACAATTATCAATACTACAGTCACTTTTTCATTACCTCAAGCAACAATCATAATGAAATAACTCTTTTTGGCAAGAATTTACAAAAACATATATAGTTATGTTTATTTTAATATGATCGTATGGTATACCTATATTAATTTACTGTACCAATGCATATACCCTTATTTATTTTAAACTAGTAATTGTGTTCAGATGAATGTTGGTCTAAAATCTTTTGTTTTTAGCTTGTTCAGGCTAGAGTAAACGTTCTGTTATATATCCAGCTTCTTTTGATATCATACACGATACGCATTGGAATATTTTCACGGTGCTGATGTGTTACACCTGGTACCTTTTAATTGATTTCGATACGTGAAATAACTTTACGCTGGTAAAATTAAAAAAAAATTTATTGTTGAATTGGAGTTACAACAGTAATATGTATGGTTAATTGAATTTGAACTAACTTGTACAAATTTATGTTATAATCTAATTTGCTGACTACTATTAACCTATTTATATAGTATTCCTTATCTATGCATACTTGCTGAAATATAATTTTATCTACCTTTTCGCAGGAAACTTATTTTGTACAATTCTACTATTTCTACAGACATAATTCCTCCGCCGCAAGCTGAAAAATCTGCGAATGACGAGTTTTTAAGGCTTAATTTCAACGTTCTGGGGTACTTTGACTTTCTTGCAGACTTTAGGAATTAAGTCCGTTTTGTATAATACCTATACAATTATTAGACTAATTATTAAAACATTAATAAAGGAAAAGTTGCTATAATTTGAATAAGTATGAAAATAATTTTGTTTAAATAAATTTGGTAAAACGTGCAATGTATCTCTTAAATGTTGGGTATCATCCATTTCTATATTTTCCAAGTGAATAGAGCTGAACTCTAAATCTTGTGCTTGTTTAAGCCTTTCAGTTTCTGTAGTTGATGGTAATTCTAGAACTTTAAGGATTTCAGTAGAATATTGATTGGTTTGTAAAATAGTATTTTTTATTTGTAATTGGTAATTTGGAGGTAATTGAACTGAATAGATTCCTTCAAGTGGAATTTTTTCATTTCCATTTTTTCTTTTAAGATTAGTAATTATTTCATTGGGTACAATTACTATCCATAAATTTTTGCTCAATTTCTGTATTTTGTAAACATTTAAATTGGAATATTTTATTTCGCAAGTTATATTTTTAGGAAACGTAATTAAGTGAACTTCATATATTAAATTTTCAAGACTAATTTGTTCTTTAATATTACAAATAAAATTATTATTCCTTAATTGCTTACATGTCTCGTTTGTCAAAATGTAATTTCGATTCGAATACAAAAGATATTTGCCATGGGGTAGTATTACATGGCGCAATCCGTTATTATTGTTTTTTTACAGGAATTGAGTACAATTGATAATAATCATAGGATATTAAGCTATGTAAAGGTATTTCTAAAATAAAAACTATTCGTCTATCAATTTGATAAGCTTTTACAAATATTAATTCCTCAAAACTAGGTAAATTGGCTTTAGTGGTTTCGAAAGGTAATCGTGCTGAATCATGAATTTTAGTATTAACAAATCTCAAGTTTTGTTCTAGATTTTGAAAGTCCATTATCGATGGGTGAAATGTTGTTAGTTTTTCAAACGTTATCGCTTCTTCTAGTGTATTGGTTTTATGTATTAATAAATGTATGATCGATATTACTTGATTAAATGCGGTGTATATGTTAAGGTGTCTATGTACAGTCGTTCCAAAGGTTTACTGGGTGTTTCCGTAATCATTAGCGGCGGTTTAGGAAGGTGACTGTTGTACTTGGTTTCTTTACAAGTTAAATAGGTGTTTACGAATTTAGTTACATCATCAAGTAAATTTTCCCAGTAATAATTTCTCTTTATTGCTAAAATGGTTGCCTGAATTCCTCGACGATTTGTTTTTCCCTGATGGTAATCGTTTATAATTTCTAATCTGTCTGAATTATTTATAACATGTAGGATTATTTTTGTACATCTATACAACTTTATTCGGTCGAATTCTTTCGTTACTATATTACAAAATTTCTTGTAGATGTCTTCGTTAGAAAATACACAATAGTGTGCCTTGTTTGGTTCTATGTATTCTTTCAGGAATTGGATTATATTACCTTCTAAATCTTCATCTCAAATGCGAGCTGTGATAATCTTATTTTTTCCCTTTTTTCTCTACAAGGTGTCGCGCATTGTTTGTGAATTATTTTTATTATAATTTGACATCGTTTTGTTTCCAATGCGTCTTCACGTATGGATATACTGGGGGTTGAATCAAGCTGCGAGTGTTCGGTTGGGAATATTTCTTCTTCTTGAATATTTTGGATTGGAGGTTCCTCGTTCGGATATTTGAATATTTGAACTTCGCATGCTTTCGCTAAGATCATTTTCTATAATTTCATTGATCATACTTAATATGTCATATGTGCTTGTGGCAACTTCTACTTGCATTGCGGGGGGTGTATTTATAGGATTTATTTGTATGCATGATAATGCATTGGCGTTTATATTACATTTTCCTTTTTTATACATTATTTCATAATCAAATTCCTCTAATTGTAGCCGCCATCTTGATAAATTAGAATTTGGTTCTTTCAAAGAATTAAGTCATTAGAGTGGTCTGTGGTCCGTTATAATTTTGAAGTGTCTTCCATAGAGATAAGGTCGGAAGAAATACTTGTTTGCCCAAATTATTGCCAATAATTCCTTCTCTATAGTCGTACATTTCTGCTCTGATTCGTTGACCGTTCGCGAAGCATAAGATATTGGTAAATCTTTCCCGATAGGTCCTTGATATAACACGGCTCCAACTGCTACATTGGATGCATCGGTCGTTAAATTAAATTCCTTTGTAGAGTCAGGGTATTGTAGTACAGGTTTATTCATTAATATTTATTTGCAGGTTTCAAATGACGTTCTGAATTCATTTGTGTGTATTATTTCGGAATCCTTTTGTGAGATTTGCAAAGCTTTTATAAATTTCCTATAGTAACTTAGTAACCCCAAAAGTTCTTTTAATTCCTTTTCGGTTTTTGGTATGGGATATTTTTTTATGGCCACAATTTTGTCAGAATTCGGTTTTACACCATCTGGAATGATAACATGTCCTAGGTATTGCCCTTATTTTGAAGTTGGTTTTTCGTAGTCGTTCGAATACTGATATTATCTTTCGATGTGTTCTTGAAGAGAAGTAGAACAAATCATTGTCATCGAGGTAAACTAAGCACGTCTCGTTTTTTATGCCTCTGAGGACGTTGTCCATTACAATCTGAAAAGTGGAAGGGGCCTTTTTAGCCCAAATGGCATCCTTTGGAACTCATAATGGCCATTCTCAGTATTAAATGCGGTTTTTGGAATATCCTTTGGTTCTACTTGTACTTGGTGAAATCCTGACGCCAAGTCTAGAGTTGAAAAGTACTGACGTTTTCCTAATTTGTCTAGAATATCTGTAGTATTCGGAAGCAGATACTCATCGTTGACAGTTTTTTCATTCAATCCACGATAGTCGATGACTATTCTCCATTTCCTCTTTCCGGTTGCATTTAATTTCTTAGGCACTGTCCATAGGGGCGAACTCCATTGTGATGTCGAGGGTTTTATTATTCAATCACGTATCATTGTGCTTACTTGACTACGTATTTCTTGTTTATGAACTTAGGGTATCTGTAATTTTTTGTGTAAACTGGTTCTTCATTATTAGTTTTAATTTTGTGTTTCATTTCGCTCGTAAATGTTAACGGTATGTCTTCGCAATGGAATATATATTTACAGTCTTCACATAATTCTTTTATAATAGTTGCTTCTTCATCGTTAAGGTTGTCTAACTTGAGTTTTTTCAAATTGTCCCTCAGTAACGTTTTGATTTAGTTTCCGTTAAATTTGGAGCTTTTTCGTGATATAATTCTTGCGCTTCTACAGGTTCTACTTTAAATGGCTCTATCAGAGCAATTCCTTGCTTTTCTTCTTCTTTGTTAATGATCATAGTAATAGCAAAATCATTGTTTATCGTTACATAGCAGGCAGGTATTTCCATACTTTCGTTGATTTTGGTATACTCTAGAATTCCTTCTTTAAAAGTTGAATTAACTGGGATTTTAATAACCTTTTCCGTTCTTGGTTCTACTGATATGTAATTAACTTGATTCGTTTCACTTACTGAGATTAATGATATGTAAGTATTTTCCGATTATAGCTTTTATTTATTGAGATCGATATTTGTCTGAAACTTTTACAATAAACCGATACCTACTAAGCTATCATATTTGGAATTAAAATCTAAAAGATGAAATTTGTTATGTTTATTTGATTTAAATACTGGGGGAAGTTGTATAGTTGCCACCTATGTATGTACTGAAGTTTGATGTGTTGTTTGAATATGGAAAAATTGGTTCCCTATTAATTATGGAAATAAACTATACGCTAATTGTGGTTTAATTAGTGACCTTGATGCATTTGTGTCGATTAAAAATGTTGCTTCAAATTGGGGAATGTATATACAAGGTAATGACGAATTATTCTGATAATTAATTTTTATAATTTCGCCTTCATAATTATTATCTACGTAGGGTTGGCTGATGAGCCTTTTGTCGAAAAATCCTGCTGCTGGTGATAATCTTGGAATTCGTCATATTCCGTATAGTTCGATCGATTTGTTTCCGTTCTACCTTGAGTATTATAATCAGTTTCTAGGTAATCCTGGTCAAATAATTGTTGTGGTCCAGAGTTTCTTGCTTGGTGCTGCTGAAAACGATTACTCTGTGTTCTGATCGTCCTTTGCGTGTGCTGACGAAGTATCCATCGGTATGGGTTTAGGCTGCGGACGATTCTGTGATGCGTATACGTTCGTTGTCCTTTGACTTTGATTAAAATGATTTTTAGTACTCTGGTTTTGATTAAAATTGTTTTGGCTAGAATGATTTTGATTAAAATTGTTGTGGCTGGAGCGATTTTGATTAAAATTGTTAGGGAACCTCGTTATTTGTGGTGTTTGAAATGGATCAGAATTATTATTATGCTGTGGTCTCGGCTGTTGCCAATGTTTTCCAGAAGTGTTGACAATTCTTAGGCCGTGTTGTGATTGTGGTCCTCTAAAAGTTTGGGATTGATGCCTCTTGTGGTGCCATAGATTTTCCCTTGCTCGATTATAATAAACATTTTCCTCTTCTATTATGAAGACTATTGCTTCTTCCATTATTGTCGGTTCGTTTGCTCTTAGGAAATTACGTAATGGTTCCTGTAATCCCGTAAGATAAGCTTTTAAGGAAAGTTTGTCATATACACATGTTTTAACTTGTCTTGTTTCTTCTAAGCATCTTTCGTGGTATTCTCGTGTTGTTTTATTACGTTGTCTAAAGAGCATTAAGTTCCTTAATAAAAAATCTTCTGATCTTTGGTCGGCAAACGATTGTTGTAGTATTTGTTTTAATTCGTTCCAGGTATTTATGGTTCGTCTACTAGTAATTAATAAAGTTATTCCTTTTAATTTTGCTCTAAGAACTGATAATACCCATGAGTTTAAAAATTGATTCTGTTGCGGCCCACAAAAGAATTGATCTGTGATAACCTCGGTTGATCGTACATATTCCGTTAATTGATGTGGTGTTCCATCAAAATCTGGAACAATTTTTAAATAATCAAGGTGGAAAGTTTGCGTCATTGTATTATTTTCTTCTAAGCTTAATTCAGACAATACGTGTAATAGATTCTCCACCGTGATATTTTTACATTAATATTAGATCAGCTTTTATAAGTACTTAATTACATTGCATATTTTAAAATCAATTAGAATGAAACGGTTGCGATTCATTAAGTATGATTATAATTATAGTCAAATAATGTTCTTTAAATGTTTTCTAATAGCTATAAAATATTACGAATGTACACTAAAATACAATCAGCTTACATTAATATTAATTCTAGAATCTTCATTTCTTAAATATAGACTGTGAAAGGCTTCTTCAGGTCCTGGTAGTTTCCGCGACGTTGCTGTGTGGGGGTATTTATTCTGCTGGATCCCAAACTCGGCTATGGTTATCCGGTCGGGGCTTTGTCTTCTTGTTTTCTTAAATTCCACATTATTTACTATTTACCAGTTCACGAAATTTTCGAATGAACACTAAATTGGCAAACAAAATACACGGATCCCACCGACTGCGCCAAAAATAACTTTACGCAGGTAGAGTTAAAAAAAATCTTTATTTTTGAGTTGGAGTTACAACAGTAATATGTATGGTTAATTGAAGTTGAACTAACTTGTACAAATTTATGTTATAATCTAATTTGCTATTCACCTATTTATATAGTATTCCTTATCTATGCATACTTGCTGAAATATAATTTTATCTACCTTTTCACAGGAAACCTATTCTATACAATTCTGCTACTTCTACAGACATAATGTACGCTAAAAGTAGTCACACTAAAAAGGGGTAACGCGCCGACATTTGAGTTGAGATATAAGCCTGTTATTTTTTTTATTTTTCGTTATTGCATAATCTTTAATATTTAGCTTTCTTTGCGAAAAATATAATGGCATCTAATTATCGCTTCAGATGCCCCGTTAGCTGTTTAATTTAACTTCGTTAGTTATTTACTGTTTTCATTATTGCAGCTTTTAATTTGGTTTAATTATTATTATTAGTGTATAATAAGGGAGCACTCCACGAGTTGAAATACATAATTACTCATTTCTTCATTGTAACAACTTTAAGTTCTGTGAGGCATGAAGAGATATTAAATTGGTGGAAAAACTTCTAATTAATTACGCTGTTTTTGACTTAATGTACATACAACGCTCTATCTTAGTTTTTACGGAGGCATTTTAAAATTTGGGAAATACTTCAGTTTACAAATAAACTTCATTAACTAGGAGAATTGAGTGAGAGTATAAAATTACCACTACTAGCTATAGGGTTCTTTACGTTCTTTTAATAAATCAACTGGATCTGTTTTAAACTTATTAGAACTCTTATCTTATCGATGGGATGTTTAAATATTGTTTACTTAAAAGTTAGTTTTCCGATTAAAGTATTATATATATATATATATACAGTGCTTTCGTAAAGTAACGCATAAACTCGATAAAAACTGTCTAAATTTTTTTTGAAAAATCGCTCGGACATGTCAAAGGATTAAAATAATTTGCCATTTTCTCGAAATTTTTTTTATAATTTTTGGCAATTTTTCAAAAAATTATGGCATCATCGATATTTTTTTAAATAGCAACCCCCATTTTTTATTGCGGAATCTTAGACAGCGTATTTTTTTACGTACAACAAAGTTAAAATTGATGTAGGTGACTTGAGAAAATTTTCGAGAATAATGACATTGAAATTTAAAAATCATAAAATGTATTGTCAATGCTAAATTATAAAAATGACAATGGCATTTAAAAATCATAAAATTTATTGTCAATGCTAAATTATAAAAAGTAACTACATTAAGTGTCCAAACTGTGCACCGTTGACGACCTAACAGTGACCAAGGCGATTAACAAACTCTCTTTGCACATTGTTGATAACTCCTGGAGAGGTACGTCACATTTTTATACAAATTTTGTCCTTTAAATCTTAAAAATTTACTGGCCGTTGACGGTATATCGTAGTCTGTATCCATAAAAAGTAGTCTAGGAATGTCAAATCTGGCGATCTGGCTGGCTATTCAATCGGCCCGCTTCATCTAACTTCATCTAAGTGGGCTCAGATAGGGACTGCGTAATGCGAAGTTGCCCCATCCTACTGAAAGAACAAGTTATTCCTGAGAAAATTAGTTTCGGCTAGATTTAAGTACAAAGCCATTAGTGCGGAGATGAGGCTACCCCGAAGAAAATCTAAATACATCGCACCGGTTAAATTTTGGTCGAAAAAATAAGACCCTATAATTCTTCCGTCAACGATACCGCACTACAAATTCACTTTTCAGGTTTGCCTCATCCAATGAGGTTTTTTACAGCCCAATAACGACAATTTTGTTTATTTACATTACGATTTAAAAGAAAGTAGCTTCACCAGAAAAAATGATATTCTTTACGAAACTATCATCATTGTAACATAATACCTGCATTTGTTGACAAAACTGATTTCTGCGATCAAAGTCGTCATCAGACAGCTCCTGAATGAGGAATACCTTATACGTATGGTACTTTTCTTTTCCCAGTACCTCATGGACAGTGAATGGTATAAAATTGAAGATAGAAGTAATTTCCGAAAGTGTGGTATGGTGATTATCCTCTACTGCTAACAAAACGTTAAGTTGATCTTCTTCTTTCACTGACGGCCGACCAGATTTAGCAAGATTATGAACGTGTCCAAATTCTCTAAATTTAGATTCAATCCTACTCACGGTGCTTTGACAAATGGGTTGCCGATTAGGATAAGTTTCATTGAATAATTGAACTATTCCTTTTGGGTGCGCACCTTGTCTTCAAAACCGAGCTTGGAAAGAATTTCAATTCTTTCACGTTCACTTAAGCTGACCATTCTTAGAAATATCACAATTAAGTAAATACTTAACATACATTGCAAAGACACTAGCTACATATGTTTAATTGAATCTAACCGTTTTCAAAATAATAATTGCAGGTTAAAGATACTGAGAGGCGGTTGTATAATATTGGTTTGAACTTCGGCTTTGTAAATATCTCAAAAATGATAAGAAATATTAAAATTTGGTTTGCGAAAATGAATTTATTTTGAAAAAGTAGAGCAGGTTCGCGCAAACCGCATAATTATATCTACGATAACAGCCGAGCTGACCCGGGATTCTATAGAAACTGGGACACCCTATACATATCGATAAACCAAGGAAATATGTGATAAGTGATTTAAGATCATGTTTTATGTCAAGTTTTACAGTAATTTTTATTTTCTAATATATTACAATTAAATATTATAAACTAAATTCAGCAGTATTTAGAAAATAGGTCGTTTTTTATACATTTATTTCTAAACTGCAATATTTATGACATTCTATTAGATTTAGGAAAATCAGAAATTCCTATGTTAAGTTTAATTCAACTTCTCTAATCCGTAAATTAATGAATATTTCAGTTTATGCGTCAGAGAGAAAATGTTATGAACTGTTCCAAATAAGATAACTCAATTACCTGCCTTGGCAACACGCGAAAGGCTATTATTAAAAATTTTAAACTGCCAACTGAAATACACAGAAAACGCTTACAGGAACACCGACATAATTATATAATTTATTCGCGCAGTTCCTTTTATATACTTCTGTATAATATCATTAAGCAGTAGGATGTCCTTTTTTTATAATGTAGTTCGATTTTCTTAACCTAGCAGATCTATATGTTAATTGGTGTTTTCTGCCAAGTTCATAAGCTTCATATACTGAGTATCCGTAAAGTATCGAATAGTCAATATATCTCACTAGCAGTAAATAAAACTTTACACGAAAAATTTTGAAATTGCAATTAGTTGATATTTACTTCTTTATCGTAACCCCAATTCTTAGCGCAACGATAATACTGCTGTGTTTTTAATAACAAGATATATTTGGTTCATTTGATAAGAACACGTCTTCAGTTTTGAATCGTGTAGTATATTCATATACTTGGATGAATTAATTTTGGAGAAAAATGCGAAAAGGTGTTGAGTGTCTGTGTTAATTGAAATACCTACGACAAGCTCTTGCTCTACTTACGTTACAATATTTAACAAATTTTTATACAAGAAACCTACAACAACAGCACATTAAAATATACGCGATTAATATATACGTTATATTAAAAATCCCTCCTTCAAACCCACCGAGTGAATTTATAATCATTTTAGATGCGACGAGCCTTATCATTTCTTAAACGTAGTGCTTTAGACTTTCAATAACTTGTGACTTGTCCATAATAAGTTGGTTTTTAATGTGATTCTCGAACTTTGTATTAAAATTTCAAAGTACTTGTAAAGAAACAGAAGACACCTTTGGCTCCTTTGATTTAACATATTTAAGAAAGGTATGTGATGTATATAAAGCTAGAAAATCTTAATTTGAGTAATTAGCTGTCGCTAGTTTTGTAAATTTAAATTGTAGAAATGGGAAACACTTGGACTAAAGTGGGTAAGATTTACTAAAGCAACGTATAGCAGAAAATTTTAAAAACTCCTGCGAACATTAGTTAATATCAAGCAGCTCGAATTGTATTGGTCGCTATTGCAACTTACAATAAAACTCCCATCTGAAGATGTCGAAAAGTTTTAATTGTAGTAGCATCGCTAACATTTTACTCAGTTTGTCAATAAACATTCCTTTTAAACTGTAATAATATTTTATTTATTTGCTACTTAAACAACAAGGACATAGGAAAAGATAAATATTCTTAGACATAGTAAAAGAAACTTTTTATTCTGCCTAGAGGAAATTCTTCATTGAAATACAAAGCTTATTGACTTAAATCTAATTGTTTTGGAATTTCATATCAAATCAGGTTCACTCGCATGCGATGTATAGCCTCAAAGCATCTATTCACGCTATGAAATTTGCAGGAAATTTTATTGCATGTGACGAATTGCGTCCTTTAGGACAAGTTCTATTTCTGTGCAACCTTTGTATGCAATTCTGGTGATATTTTAGGAATTTTCATGTTGGTAATATCTAATATTTATAAATGAAGTTCGTTATTGTTGACTATTGTATATTATGAATTATATTGTAGTAATTTTTTAGATGTTAATAAACTCAGAGGTATCAGATAACGTGAATTGCGTTTCTAAAGTGGCAAAAGTTCAAGTACCTTTCGTACGGAGCAAGGAGGTAATGTTAGACCTGATCGATTGTTACTTATTGTTATGTACGATTTCTATATATACCGTTTCTACTTCATCTCGATTCATGATCACCATTTAAAATTAATTCTAATTCGTAAATTATAATATTTTTATATGCAAAAGCGCTTATATTTGACAATTCAGCCAAACGAGGAAAATTGCTTTAACGTTAAATATTAAATCATAGCGTACAATCCTACAGAATTGAAAACACTTTGTACAAAATTAAATATTACTAACAATTTTTACACCACGCGCTATTTGTAGCATAAATGTAAACAACTATGTAACATGCAATATAATTGCATGCAACTTGGGAGAAATCGCAGCAATAAAATCGCATGCAAGGGATCGCATAGTCTGAATCGGCCTTAGGTTCACTTAGATGCAAAGCCAAACAATAGTACAAGCGCTCATCGGTGCTTAGATAGAATAGTTGAAATGCACATGTGAATGCATTTTTGTGTTTTTTCAAGTGTTGCTTACGTAAATGATTGGAATTTTAAATGATTTAACATTGAAAAACATTGTACAAAGTGAGCGCAATACTGGAATATCTTGTTATTAAAAGCATTAATGTATTTTTCTTTGGGTTTGGTTTGGCAAAAATAACAATTTTTTATTGGTTTATGAATAGAAGCTACAATTAATTGCTTACATTTGAACATATTTTGATACAGTTACTTTGGTACCATGAGGTTTTCAGAATAACTTAAATTCACTAAAATACAACTCGAGCATCAAAAATTAATTGTGTGTGTTTGCTTAATTGAAATTACCTATATATGATAAATACTAATATTATATCTATCAAGAATAAATAGCTTGCGATGCTCTTCGATTGCCCGTGATTAATTTTAAAATATGATGTAATTATTTGAAACCACCAGGTGTATGTTTTTATACACCAATATTGTAGAATAAATAAAATACTCTCTTGTTTTAGTATTCGATTACATGTGTTATACTTTCACATTTATAATCTAAAGTTGACTAATTTTAATTTAAAATTAAATTTTTGAAATACAAAGGTATGAATTTTTTGCTAAGTTAAATAAAATTGCTTATGTTTGTAGTTAAAAAATTACAATTATACGTCTTTTACCGCCACTAGTGGTACAAACTTTTTCCAGTAAGCAGTACTCGTGTCAATAATCGAAGTCAAATAAAATGTAATTGAAAATAAAAGCGTAAAATTGATAGAAATGCGAGTTACTCAACGCCAATATATTGATACTTATCACGTTTTCTATGGTGAAATGAATAGCGTTTTCGATTGAGATGCCTTCACTCCAAAGTGGAAGAAATGTTCGACTGGAATTATTAGTGCACACTTTTGTCTGCTCTCAAAAGAATTAATCTGAACATTACCCTTGAGCGCACTTTTCGACTGTAGGACGAGTTAATGCTACAGTAAGTAATGCGTATACTTTTATGTAGGTACTTCTTGTTCTTCTATCATTACTTGATTAATGGTTGCACTATTAATAAATTCAAAAGATTGTTTTGTTTCATATGTTATGAATATCTCACTGAAATAACTCACCATGTCGGCCTAACTTGCACTAAAGTTGCACTATCTTGAATCGACCGAATTTTTGACGTCATTTAGATGAGGATTGAACTCTCATGGCGGCTATTAATCGCAAATCCTGTCAACACAAGTGAGAAAATTAACTCAGTCTAATCTAATGTATCTACCGCAGTTATTTCTGGAAAGATGGAAAAATAAGTTTGTATGCAGCAACTATCTAGTTGTTACGAAAAAACTAAGTATTTGTAAGCAGAATAAAAACCTGGATTGACCTACGTAAACCTTAAGATACCAAAACAAATAGTTTGAAAGCATTTTCACAAAAGTGGAACCATGTTTGTACATAGGAGATAAAGAATGAAGAAACGTGTTTTTTGCTGTAAACAACGTGAATTAATGGGAACACTAGCTTCATTTTATAGTCGTATATATTTTCTGGTGTGGGAAACTGAAAATCACAAAAATGGAACTATCAAAATTGGTCAGCATCCATACCTAAGGGAAATGAAGAAAGATGTGAATTTGACAAATGTAAAGGAATAGTGGCAAAAAATCCATAGTACTTAGTAGTAAACCAGCAAAGTAGTAGACAGAATAATAACCAGGAGTTGTCAGCGGTATGTTTGTATGCTAACATAATTTAGATTTCGTTGGATGTTGTGCAAGAAGTCGATTCACGTCTCGTGATCGAAAGATTTGCTTCTTGGTGAAGTATACGCCTTTATCTAGACGTTGTTATACAAATTCTGCCAACTAGACGCTTACCCATTGAAGCGCATGATCAAATGAGGACCAGGTAAGGAAGGCGCGCGGCCAAATAGCGTGTAGTCAACTGGGTGCGTTATTTATAAGTGCGTGTCAATTCATTACTTTTTTCAAAATGACAGAATTCAAGTGAAGCCTTTTAAATATATGTGCCAATATAAGCCGGGCTTTCATTACCAGAGGTAATGTAATGAAGTCTATTTTAGAGAGCGAGCAATGCTAAATTTTGACAAAATATCAACGTTGACGTTGGCACCGTCCGTTCCTCGAAATTGTTTGCCTTTATTCTACAAAAATGCCTATATTTGAATAAGTAATGTTAGTATTCGTTCATTGCATATATAGAATTAAATTACTCAAGAAAGTAGATAAACTTCTAGCAAAGTTGCGAATTCGAGAAATCGAGAACTGGGCAAAAGGCACAAAAATGTGTCTTCTCGCAACAAAACAACTTACATTAAGTAGATACACAGCAACTTTATGGATTCAAAAACTGGTAGACTTTTTGAAACTACACAGTATATGCATTAAAGCATCTACCTTATCAATTAATTTAATATTTTTGTATAATTACTTTCTCTTACCTATATGAAATATAGAATAGAGAAAGTATTGCTTTCGTCCAAAATTTTCGATGTCAAAATTTTAGTGGAAATACACGTTTTGGGG
>JAHWXV011000826.1:0-10409 GCA_024586415.1 Phrixothrix hirtus | reverse complement strand
ATATATATATATATATATATATATATATATATATATATATATATATATATACATATATACATATATACATTTGTATGAAAACAATTACAGGGTTAATAACAATAATAATAATGGGATATTTGTCCACTGTTTGGTGCAAGAATAATGGAAAAAATTACTAGATGAAATCACATGTCCTTATATTATGTAACCAATTAATGGATTCTGGGGTATAAGGTTATGGACACCAATAAATCCGTAATCAAAATTTAGTAAAAGGACGATCGTTTGCAATATGGTCTACTATTTCAATCCCCTTTTTGCAACGACATTCTGGAATAGGTACTGAATTCCAACGGTATAACAGAATTAGTTTAATTTACACCAAATTTTTCTTGATAGATAAAATCCAAGTAAAATTTTACTAGGGTCTTCTATTAATTTTTGGTTTAAACATCAGTGGAAGAATATTCTTGTTTCCAAGACTCGTTTTGTGAAAAATTTTCTAATAAGAAGTTTTCATGCGAAATAGATTTACGTGATTTAAACCTTCAACTGGTGGATACTGCAGTACAATGGAAATACGATACCTATCTGGCGATTCTATATATTTTTCCCATTCTGTTTTCATAGCCGTCTTTTGAGAAATGTATGAAGGAACGATGTTGGACAGAATTGGCAACTAAGGAGTATCAATTTTTCCTTCATGAGCTGAATTCATCCATATTGGGCAGCAGAATTCTGCAGGAGGAAAAACTATTGTCAAACCAACAGTACGTAGTATACAATTCCTAATGTAATATTGTTGCAATACTAAAAATTAGAATTCAAATTTGGCAACAGAAATCTGTAATTTTCTAGGAATTTTCCGTTGTAAAACTGGTTTTTAGTTTTATTCCGTCGAATTAAAAAATAGACTATAGCGAAGTCATATTTTAAATGGATGTATAATCGCAGACGCTCTTGAAAATAGAAAGACTATTTTGGGGAGGATAGCTTTACAAACGGATATTGTGCATCATCTCTTGCATTTTAACTGACTTACTAGTTTCACATTATTACTTCCCTTTTTCATATTAAAAAACTTCCAAAACTCTTGTGGGTCTGCTTGAATAGCTGTAGCAAAATTCGCACTCACGGTTGATCCTTATGCAATTGAAAGATGACCTAACCGTAACAAAGACAAAACTATTCAGCTGTTTATTAATTTTACAATAATTTCTATCTTTACAAAAGACTTGTAAATTATCACTAAAATGTACACAGGGGTTAATTCCCTTCTATAACTATGTCTGTAAGTAATAATATATCCTAATTACGGGCCATAGGCATAGAAATTATTCATTTTTGTATCTAAGTAATGAATGTTTCTATACGATACATTCAATGCGTGATTATTCGAAGTTGATTATGGAGCAGCTAGTTTCGTTTAAAAAGGCCGAAACTACCTTTTTAAAAATTTGCCGATTTTTATTAAACTGTGAAATATCGCGTACAAAAACACAGGAGTCTACTGGTATTAAAATGTGTTTTAATAATATGTTTATTTAAATATGTCTTTATAAGTCGAAGTACCAAGTAGATTGAAGCTTAATTACGCTCTTACTTAAACAAGTAAACTTAAATCTAATTACTATCCACTACAACATTTGCATTTAATATGCTTACACTAAAAGTTAATTACAGATAACTCCTCCCCCCTTAGAATCTTTAATAATAAGTAAATATATTTTTAAAGTTAACGTTAAAGTTAAATGTTAAATAACAATGGCAACCTTAGATTAGGAAGTAATATATGCAGTAGTAAAGTATAAAACATAATTCCGCCAGTTAAAATCTACAATGTATTAAAATAAAATAATTGAAAAGTTATAACCATTAACGAAAGCGGTACTAAGGAACCTTTGTCTCTTAATCGAACACTCCGTAATAGTTCTACAGTGTGATCTCTGTAAAATCAGTTTACAGGGTGTACCAAAAGTCCCATTACTCCCCATCTAACTGTATGCTATATGATTCTTTTAAGTGCAGGTGATATTGTGCCGTGAAAAGAAAGAATGGCTGACCAATCAAATTACACCCTGGAGCAACGAGTCGTCGTGAGTACCTGAGCTCATGGACGACCTCACACTGCGAAAACGTTGAGAGAGATTCAAAATTATTTCAACATTAAATTTAATAGGGCAGCACCACCAAAACCAACAAGTTTACGTTGGGATAAGAAGCTATTTGAAACTGGTTCCATTAAAGATAGACCGCGTTCTGGAAAACCAACAACAAGAGCTGACACGTGTGCAGAGATTGCAGCATCAGTGGAACATTCACCGAAAAGTCACTGCGCAAGCGATTACAGGAATTGAACATCCCAATAATGAAATTACACCAACACATGCGGAAATACTTGGGCCTAAAACCGTACAGATCTTCGTTTGGAAATGAGTTGATAGATCACGACATGCAGAATCGACGTGCCGCCTGTGAGAAATTACCGGAGCTGTTCGATACAATTCCCAAACGTGGAAATGTGATATTCTCAGATAAATGCACCATCTACCGCAGTGCAAAAAACAGAAATGTGTACTTCTGGAGTAAGGAGAATCCCCATTTCTTTGAGGAACTGGAAATGAACCCACCCCGTGTGTTGTTATGAGCTGCAATGTCTGCTACACATTTGATTAGTCCATATTTTTTCGAAGATCCCGAGACTAATGCGAGTGTGCCAGTTAATCAGGAAACTTATATCGCCGTGATACGCGACTGGTTTGTACCGCAATTGGAGCGTTTGGGACTTCTTGGTCGAATCTGGTTCCAACAAGGGCGCCAGCTTATTTCGCAATACGCGTGAGGGAATACTTTAACAAAGTTTTCGGAGACGAATGGATTGGAAGAAGATCACCAACGTTACCGGCATCTCTGAAATGGCCACCACGAAATCCGGATCTAACATCCTCTGGTAACGTATTATGGTGACACATCAAACAGAAAGTCGCCCAAAATCGTTATCAGACAACGAAAACACTAAAACACGCTGTTCGGAATGTATTTGCTTCCATCACTCCAGGAATGCTGCGGTCCATTTCGCATCGCTCCTGGAGGCGAATAATACTGTGCCATGAAAATGACGGTGTGCACACACAACGCCTGGACTAAATGGTTGTTGCTTGTTGAATTTACGACTACGCGCTTGTCTTAACATATATATGCTGTTGAAGCAACGCTTCGCACGGATGTTTGCAATTTAGAGAGAGATTTTTGGTACGGTCTGTGTACGTCATATAAGTATTGAACCAATAATTTTATGCGTTACTTCTAGTTTTAGTATTGTTTTATATGTTCTCTGTTTCCAGAAAACTAAGATTTACTAAAACCATTTATTACCTCAATTATAAAAGTCAGGGAAGGGAACTTTAAAATCAGATAATAGCAAATGGTTTTATTAATTTCTAAACACAGCTTCTACTAGCGGTGCTTCCTTTTTTGTATAATTTCGTTAATTTTCGAATTTTTGATAATATCAAGGGAATCTTAGTGCCGGAACTAGTAAAAATAATTACTATTAAAAACATTTAAGGTTTCCTTTCCTTCACTTTACAATTAGTGTAACTAGTTTCAATTTAAGAATCGCATTCAGACTTTTACATATTTAATTTGATAATCTATGTTATGGGCGCGTTTAGCGTTACGCACTGCAACGAGACTGATGACCCGTTAGCTCTGCGGAGTAGGGAGGATTACCGAGGAATTACACCAGCTCGTCTGCGCCCTAAGGGATACGCTAAAACAACTTACAAAGAGATGATACAAAGGGGGGCGCCACTGCTCCCGGTGAGCAGTTCATTGAATGGAACCGCTCCTCGGAACAGGGAAAAACGGTTCCGTGGCTATTGTTGAGTTGTCCCACTTATCAGGGACTTGAATAATATTATAAATTAATATCGTGGCTAAAAAGGAGGGTACCAGATCTAACACATAAGCCTTGAAATACAAGGTAATCACTGGTAACTTATACTAGGTTCAAAATGAAAGTCTATTTGGTCAGTATTATGTATCTATTAGTAAAGAAAATGATTTATATAGTACACAAAACAGTAGGATATAAATGTTTACAGAAATATTTCGTCGGCTCTTAAATGTGGCGTAATTGGAAAAAAAATCAAGCTACTATACGGCAAGGAAGGTTTAAATAAATATATTAATTACAGTCAACGCATATATGTATCCTGAAACTGGATAGAAGGTATGCATTAAACGGTTCTCCTCACAGTGGGAAGTTTAGGCTGGCCTCTACGATAGTCAGCAGCCGGAACTACAAGTTAATTTGTATTCTCGCCAACAACATATGTACGTTGACATTACAGTAACGCCAGTTGTAGGCAAACGATATTGAAGCACAATAAAAATGCGATAAAAGGGGGTACCTTAATTTTAGTTATCACTTCCAACGGTTGTTTGATTTCCAACCACCAAAATCGTCCATTGTGCTTCCATTTTTAAGATTCCTGCACGAATAGGAGGACCTCGGGGGCCCAAAGCAGGTAGATTCCCAAAGAGTCGCTAATCAATTTCTCCCGCAAAGTGATCCGACACTACACGCGGAAACCTTTAACACCACTCCGACACTTCAAAATAAAAGGAAATCACTCGTACTATTGATATGAGTATTCATGACCTGTGCGTATTTTTAACTGTCAAAAACGCGCGGGACTAGCGACACGTTATCGCTAACTACACCTTTGACAAAAAATATCGTGGAAATCATATGGAACTATCAACGTGATTTTTTTACACAATTTTCCAAACGTTTTGGTGAATAGAAAAGCTCGCCTCTCACGTTTTTAGCTGAACCGAGCACCACCAAAACAAACCCCTCTACTTACTCAATTAATTTTTAAGCGTTTTTTCGATTTATTTGTTTACTCGTTGTCCAGCCAACCACGCCATTACTAGGGAACACACGGCTGCAAATTTAAAAAATTGTTTATCAGGCGAAAATCGCCAACAAAACTTAACACCTAGCCATACATGATTTCTTATTTTTAAAGTGATTATGCGTCGGTAATGTGAAGAATATCATGATTTTCTTATATTACCCATATTTGAGATTAATATATTTAGTCATACCTATTACCATTCATCAATTATGCTTTGTTTTGTTAGGTTATTTTGAAGTCTTTATTGCTTTACAGGTTTGGTACCGCACACGTTGTTGTGTGCTTCCCTCTCAACACAGATTTATAGCACGCCAAGGTGAAGCTCAGAGTGATATACCAAATAAGTGCTTTAGGCGTACTAGGAAAGTACTTATATAGTTTTTATAGTTTAACTGTTTAATACTTAACAGAATATAATACACGTGTTCTTATGAATTAATTATACACAAGGATAACTTTGTATCATTCTAAATAAAATAAGTTATAAAATTGTCAAACTAAAGAATGTGCATAATCAAGAATTCACTACTGTACAGTTAGCGTTCTAATATAAATGCAAATGAGTTTACACATATAATTAAAAAAGCGGATGCTGGATTTTACCAACTCGAATTTATATGAAACAAATAAGATTCATTTAAAACAATTAAACAGGAAATTAAAATTTAGATAAATATCAATTTAAACGCATACGCAAAAATATGCAAAATTTATAAATAATTTGTTGGGATTCTAAAACTCTCCTTTTTCTTTCCATTTTATAGTAAGTAAACGTCTGGTAATGAAGTCATTGGAATTCTATAAAATTTGTCACCGATTTTATTAGCAGAATCTACCGTCAAGTCCCAGGAAGCATAATAGAAATAACAAAACCTAACGAATTATTGTAAGCATTATAGGCATATTTACGAGATATGGAAATGTTGATAAATATAATTATCTTGTTAGACAATCAATTGTCATTAATTATAGGTTTGGATATGAAATTTTACATATTATAGTTATTGTTGCTATATTATTACATAGAAAAGGAAGCGAAGTTTTTCAAATTTAATTGAAAGTAATCATTATAAATGAAGACGGCACGATTAAATATAATTATGCAAATACATATTAGTTGAAACTGTATCAGTAATATTTCTGGAAATATAAAAGCTGAAAGAATACGAATCTAATCTAACCCGCTTTAATATTTTTTAATTTATAAGTTCATAAATTTTATGGACATATAAAATCTGATTAAATAAAATTTTAATAAAAAAGGAAATGAAGTGGAATGTTAATGAAGACATCAATGTTAAAATCTGGTTTCTTTGAATTGAGTTACTAAAATTAGCTAAATTAAAATACTAGAAGCTCATAATGGTTCCATTAGAAAAAGAAAATTTTCTATACATAATAACGGATCTTGTATTGTATGTTAACAAGAATAATGAAGAATATTAGGCTAATGGGAATTATATTCAAATAATGTGGGACATCGTTGAATTAAATTGAATATAGAATGGTTTCCACCAATTTAAGCGTAAAATAACTGTTGTTTGCAAAATTCAATCAATAAAAAAAGAACTTGAAAAATCCGTTATAAAATGAAGAAAATGAAAGTTACTGGAGAGAAAATATTTGTGTAATGTTTTAGAACAAAGTAGATACAAGAAACATTAACAAAGTATGTGGGAGGAATTATTTTTAATTCATTTTGGTCATGTATAGCAATTCCAATGCCAACAAAGTATTTAAAATTTAAAGTTTCTCCGACTACTTATTTGAATAACAAGCTAAGGTTATGAGGTCACGAAATGGTACTGAATATATTCATTGCGAATTAATTTCAAGTTAAAGGAATGTTTAAAGGAACTACCTTTACGGTAATAGTCAGACGATTTTTTTTATATTAATGGCTTTTGAACAAGTTTTATTAAGTTTTTGTATATGCGTAGGTATATGGTAAATATATATACAATGTAGTGTTACATACTGATAATTTTAAATATTAATATTAGATTAATTTTATACTTTCAAGTCCAGTTGTCGTGGCGAAACAATGGTATGCGTAATACTAATGCTTTGATGTTAATTAAAAGTACATCGCTGAAAGATAGTGTGTATATATATATATAAAGATATTTCTAAAAATGATTATTGCTAAATCTATTCAACAACACTGACACTTTGGCTTTGTTGGGATAATAAAATTGCAATAGCAAGACACATTTATTTACAAGCCGCCTTTAAGTCATCGTTAGGAAAACTTAAATCTTCTACATACAATAACTCTCAAGATGGAATTCAAGAATATAAATCTTAATTTATCGGCAATGAAACTTACTACTGCTTTGGAATGTGAATACGACACATTATTGGGCATTGTTATAAATTTATATACACTTATTTTTGTTATAATGATATATATTTAATAAATTCAACCTTACTTTTTACTGTAAAAGTTCATTTTGAATTTTATTTTGAAAATGATCTGGCTGAAAAACCGAAAATGAATTTATTTGATACAAAAAACGAAGTGGGTAATTTATTTACCCTTCGGAAGTCGCGGTCTATTCTGTGACGCAAGAGGTCGCGGAGTATCTCACAGATACACGTTACATTTCTATAAATTTAATGCACGCTATGAACTTGGAGTGTTTCAATTTACTTCTTTAGTCTAACTTTATGCGTATTTAATGATTTTAATTAACACGAAAAACGATAACACTAATAATTACATTAATTTATTAATAAAAACTCGTGAACGTATTACAAAGTTAGCTATGAAACCTATTATTAAAAAATAGTCCATATGATAATAAAAAAAAACAAAATAGTGCATTTTAAGAATGTTAAAGTTTAATGAGACACTTGTTGCACAGCAGTGTATAAAATATAGTCGATAACCACCCAAATTCATTCCAAAACAATTTTATAAACCACCTAAATGGACCCACTTTATTTTATTAACTATCAATAGTTATTACATGCAATCCTTTATAAACAAACCAAGTATGAAAGGGGAAGCGGAAAGAATGAAGCCACAGCTACATGCAAGTGTAACGAGATATGGGTTATCAAATCAGAAATATTAATAGAAATGGTTCTTGTGTATCTATCAGATACACCACGACCTCCGGAGGGTTAAATATGATCAACTAAAGCATTAAGAAAAACAGCAGCCTGTGCCCATAAATTTAATACTAATTCCACTATGGAGTATAGCTGATTATAAACTGGAATGTGATATTATAAGGATGTATAGGATAATTTCACGTGTATGAGAAACTTTAATTTGATATTAAGTGTTAGCAAATTGTTAGAAATGTTTCGACCATTAAAGTATACTTAAATCGAAGCGTTATTACCGTTAACAAAATTTAGTATAATAAAAATATTCTTGAGATCTAGGTCGATTTTTAAATACAATGGAATTTATAGATCATTCAAGTGATGTTAAACTATTTCGTTCTAAGTAATAAAAACATCTTGTTTTACTCTACATGAGTCTACTGAAAAGACTTGAAAACTTGTACGTATAGTCCAATCACATTAAGTTATTTCTCACAAATTTCCCATCACAAACAAGCAAAAAATCATGCATATGGATTCGAATGCTCTGATTTAGAATCAATAGACGTAACAAGCAAAATCGGAAAATACCCAAAAAACAGTTATTCGCTTATAACTTTGAAACTATAGTCGTAACGAAAAAAAGTTGAATTCAAGATTGTAGATCGGAAAAAAACCTATCGAAGTGAGTATGTGCGATCAAGGTCAAAGGTCATATTTTACTAGAATCGCGCAAAATAAGTCTAAAATGCTTTTTTTTCATTACGTAATAAAATTGAGAAAAAATCACTCAGACGGCTGAAATTTTACCCATAAAATTTTTGTGTAGAAATATTAACAAGTTAAGTTATAGTTTCGAGTTTTTCTAAAAAAGATGTTTCACAGGAAGCCCGTTTCTACAACTTTCAACAGTCGTAGAATCACGTTCGAGGGCGCTATGAATTCTTGAAGACTTAATGTATAACTTAATACAAAAATAGCGATTTTTTTAATTAAAGACCAAAAAAAATGGCGACAAAGGAAAAGCAATTCTCGAACCTATTTTTTCAGGACATCTATATGTACCACCAATTCAAAAATTATGTCGTTATATAGCTGGAATGTTTATCTATAATTTTAAAAAAAATGAATACCGTATGATATATAGGAGCCGAGATAATTTTTTTTTCCAAAAAGCACTACGCGCTGGGTTTTCAATATTAAGAGGTCTAACACATCTCGTTTTGTTCATAATTAT
Organism: Phrixothrix hirtus; assembly: GCA_024586415.1. Lineage (NCBI taxonomy): Eukaryota > Metazoa > Arthropoda > Insecta > Coleoptera > Phengodidae > Phrixothrix > Phrixothrix hirtus. The sequence goes on along the minus strand of JAHWXV011000826.1, from coordinate 1,205 downwards.
CTGTAGTTTTATTGACATAATAATAAATATGTTCATATTTCATGGCATTGTTTGTAGCGATGTACAAAGTCACTTCACGTGCGAGCTTCGTGACGGCGGCAGCCAGCTGTAACGGTCGGCAACTCTAGCGGAGAGGAGGGGGGAGCACTTCTTCACTTGCGGTGATATATAAATCTGAAAGAGTGTTCAGAAGTTGATCCTTTTTTGATATTTTTAACAAATGTATGTGAAAAGCAATATATTCTTCGATTTCCCTGTAATTTATTGTTCACCAAGGTATTATGAAATAGTAAAAATATTGAACGACATTATCGCATAGCAATGGTTATACGTGTAAATCGGTTTATTATTCGATTATAATATTCCGTTTAATTACACTGGGGGGCATTGTATAGGTAGAGTTCTCCTTTAATTGGTTTCTCATTTAATGCTAATCAAGTGCGAATGACGAGACAGCGCGGAGGAGCACTCATTTAGTTTAATGACTTTATCAGTCGTTGTTTGGAACAGTATGATAAAGCGAAGTCTCGAGCCAGGTAAGAAGGATATAGAGCTGGAGCAGTTGATATTTCTTCGTAAGCATAATAAGGGTCACCCTGGTATAAAGTTCGGGTCATTATGTAGGGCCTTGAACAAGTTCGCAGAAATTTGGGGAGCTGTGTAGCTGTTATAAAGAAAAGCTCGTAGTGTGAACGTCGTTCCACTTGTAAAAAAGGATGCAAAACTTCCAATTGCGGATGTAGAAAACACGGCTTGTATTGCACCTCTCTTTGTTCAGGCTGTCACTGAGAAAACTGTGATAATATTAAACATAATTCATCTGAAATATTAGATGTAGATGACGAAATCGACGATGAAATTGTTGATGAGTTGATTATTTCATGCGATACTGATGATTTGAATGAGTTCCGTTGAATGTAATGAATGTGAGGGTGAAAACGGAAATACGAGGTGTGTTCAAAATGTATCGAACCTTAAATTTTCCAGCGTAAATCACTGAAGCGAGGGAGACGTCCTTTGGTGGAGATGTAGAGGGGACATTCATGCGCAGCCGTAAAGTTTTTCCCGCCCGCAGATAGCGTCAGTTGCCGGCAGTCGGTCTACCTGTGAAGACGTGTAGAGAGCGGTCGTCGGATTTCAGTTTTCGTAAAATGACAGCAAAACTTGAGCAGCGATATTGCATCAAATTTTGCTACAATCTTGGC